>ML805808.1:91272-129450 GCA_009831015.1 Picea engelmannii | reverse complement strand
TGGTATGGGTTCAATTACTCCACCTCCCTCTACATTGTTGTAATGAAGAAACTACGAGGTGTATAGAGGATTCCCTTGGAAGATACATTGATAGATCTGAACCCAAAGACAACACATTTGTCTATGTGAGGATATGTGTTGAAGTTGATTTAGAGAAAGGGATGCTAGAAGCAATTCGTTTGACCTTAGATAACTGGACCCACATTCAACCTCTGGACTATGAGCAACTCCCAGTCAAGAGCAAGGTATGTCGTGTGTATGGACATTTTGCAAAAGATTGCAAAAAAAATCCATGGGCAATCGAATGGGAATAGGAAAATAAGGAACAATGGTAAGAAGCAAAGGAGAAAAAGCAAATAAGCAAAATATGAATCAGGGAGCTCTCAAGTTAAATCCAAATCTTCCTGGTTCATCCAAGGTACCAGATCAAGGACCAATGCAAGGATGAGAAGGAATACCACCCATCTCAGTTGCCCCAAATCAACCAAGAGGGGATGATAAGGGAACAAAATCACCATAGTCTCAGCAAGAAGGTAACTCTGGAAATATGTTAAATAGGTACAAAGCACTGGCACAATCATAACCATTATCTTATGCAAAGATGGTGGCAAATATCATTATCACCCCAGTAAGGCCTACTTTCCAAATGCCAATATTGGAAGCAGTTGGGTTGCCTCCCAATGAAGAGGAAGGCGTTGTCTCAGATCATCAAGAGGAGGAGATATATATAAATCATGATCGAGTTCAGTCCACTACGGTGGTATTAACAAGGAAAAAAGCTCAACAATAAGTAGATGAAGAGGAAAAGGAAGAAGAAGGCAATGAGGACAAGCAAGCAAAAAAACTCGGAAGAAAACCTACCATATAAAAATGAGAAGAAATAGCAAATAAAGAAAAAAAAATGGGTACTCAAACAAGCATCAAGAGATCCATGGGAGAAAGCACAAAAAATGTTAAGAACTATGGAGTTGTAATTCCTCCACGAGGGGGGGATCTAAACCACCAAGTAAGTATTGATAATTTTCCCCTGGAATTGTAGGAGTATAACATAATCATCTTCTGGAATTGTAGGAGTATAGATAGCAAAACCAAGATAGAATGTGTAAGAAGTTTAATCAACCAAGAAAAACGAGCTATCCTCTTTATCCAAGAGAATAAGCTTGAAGAGAAGGAAGTCACATAAACATGAAAAACACAATTGAAAATTTGTGAAGCAGTTGCAATGAGCTCTAGAGGTGCTCTTGGGGGAATATATACAGCTTGGAATAATAATATTTTGAGGCTAGATTATATTCTAAGATGCAACATTAGCTTCCGACAAGTCTCATCCATCATCAAACATGGCGGAAGATGAACATCATCAATGTATGTATGCCAATTAACTATAAGGAAAAGGTTGAATGTTAGGACTCTTTGCAAGTTATTGGGAACTCTAAAATTGTTTAGAACATCATTGTAGTTGGTAATTATAATGTCATCCTGATCCATAAAGAAAAGTGGGGGGGCAGTGTTGGTAAGAGACCTATTTCGAGAACTCATGGAAGTTATGATCCTGGAATGGGATTTAGTAGATGTAAAACAATAGAAAGGAAAATACACTTGGTCAAATAGACGAGTCAAACCTGGATTCAGAGTTGCCAGGTGAGATCGCTTTCTCATAAAAGGTGATCATCTTCTAAGGAATCACCTAATTTCCTCCAAGATACTTTTGTGGGTGGCCTCAAATCACAATCCCGTAGCACTAAAATTATTAGAATCGCCTAACTATGGGCCCATTCCCTTTAGATTCAACACAATATGATTCCAGGAACAAGAAGCACTTAAGATTATTTCTAAGACTTGGCACATATGGATCAAAGGATCTCCCATATATATATGGCAGCAGAAGTTAAGGGCTGTAAAATATGCGCTCAAGGAATGGGCTAAAAATGATTAGCCCCCATTAGAGTAGAATAAATCAAAAATAAGGGAATAGATGGAAAAAAGGTATTGGAAAATGAAAAACGAGACCATTACAAGTGACCTAATTAATGAGGAAAGCCTTGTGTATCAGAAATATCAACCAGTTTTCGAGAAAGAGGAGGAGATATGGAGGTTGAAATCTCAAAGCTTGTATTTAAAAGTTGGAGATCACAATACATCATTTTTTCACAAACAAACCAAAGCTAGGCTCCTTTGAAATAATGTCAAAGAAATAGTCTTGGAAGATGGAACAATTATTAGAGACTTTGCAGCAATCAAGGAAGCAATTAGAGCTCATTTTGAAGAGCTATATACAGATAATGATGGGGAAAATCCAAGCATAATGGCAACAATGCTCGAAAACATCTCGACAATAATATAACAAGATAAAATGCATATCTAACAAAGGAAATCATTGAGGAATAAATCCATTCAAAAATATGGGGATTGGATCCAGACAAAGATCCAGGACTAGATGGACTCACAATAAGTTTGTTGGAACATAATATGTTGAATTTCCAATTTTCAGATCTGATAATTATTGTCTTATGATTTCAAAATAGAATTGTATGTCATTGTTATCATAGAATAATTACACACTGAAAATCTCAACCAAAATAAAATTGTGGTGGAAACAACTGAATCATAGAAAGATAGGCATGCACAGTAGACACAATATTGTTATCCCAGGAAACCCAACCTTGGGAGAAAACCCAACGAATTTTCTTAAAAATAAATCAATCCAAGTACATCACCATTAACAAGAAGAAACCCTAGCACAATTTCACCCTTGCATGAGGTAGATGGCGAACCCTCAAAGATAGCGCACCCCAAAAGATCCCCCAAAAATACTCTTTGTAAATTTCGCTACTATGCAACTGACAATTGGCCAGCGAACTACAACTAGGAATTGTGCACTTGATGAGAAGAGTTGTGATTGTGTTCAAATGAAATGATCAAGCCTTTATTTATACAATTCAAGTCACCTTCAATTTACTTGTGGGGTCGACTTGTGTTTTTGTTTTCAATATATTCTTTAATGCTTTATGGGGTTTCTTCAATGGTTTAATGAGCCTTGTCTTGTCTTCTTGGCATTTCTTCTTTTACTAGAAAAGTTGTCCATGATCCTTGTTGATTGATCATCTCCTCACATGCACGTCTAATTAATATAGGGCTCTAATGTTGAGTAGATTCACCGAGAAGCCCCTCATCACAAGAGGTCTCTTGAGCTTGCATCTTCAACATTAGACTATACTTGTAAACAAGTGAAACCTACCCTATAAAAAATAGATCACTCCATCCTGGAGCAAGAAATGTGAGAGCAACTTGAGTCTTTTTCACTCCTTGTCAAATCAACATGACTAATAGGAGAAAGACTGCCCCTGGGCCATTCACCACTAGCCAAATCAGCATGGCCCCGTGAGTGAATGTATCATTCTCCCTTGGTCAAATCAGCATGACCAATCTAGAAGAATGTCTACCCGATGTTGCTAACTGGAGAAACATCAACACTCCCTCTCAGTGAGGGTGACATTCTACATCATGCCAAGCTTGTCTTTGAAGTATATAAACTTGTCCTTAGAAAGAGGCTTGGTGAGAATGTTCACAATCTGCTCATCTATGGATATGTACTGGAGTTTTACTGCTCCCTTCTGTACCATGTCTCAGATGAAATGATATTTGATCTCAATGTGCTTTGACCTGTCATGAAATACTAGATTTTCTGAAAGCTTGACACAACTTTGATTATCACAATTTATTAAGGTCGTCTCTAGCTCTTGATCAAATAGTCCCGCAAGAAGCTTTTGAAGCCATACTGCTTAGCAACTTGTGATACTGGTTGCGATACACTCCGCTTTTGTTGTACTGAGTGTTATAGAAGTCGACTTCCTGCTAAACTAGGATATCATAGCTGATGCTAAGTTGAAACAACACCATGAAGTTCACTTTATGTCTATTGTACTCCCTACCCAGTCAGAATCAATATATCCCTGCAATCTCACTTCACCACCTGGGACATATCTTAGACCATATCCAATTATACCGTGTAGGTACCTCAACACATGCTTTGTTGCAACCCAATGGAAGTGCCTCGACTCAACCATAAACTACAAAGCAAATATAGGGCCTTGTGTTAACCAGGTACATCAAGGGTCCAGTCACAAATCCACGAGGTTGCTCTGTATACACTTCTTCCTCGATCACGTCATTGAGTAACGTGGTCTTCACCTCCATCCGATGTAATCTCCAACCCGTAAGTGAAGCAAGAGAAATAATAGTCTTGATGGAAGTGTACCTGGTGACTGGAGCAAAAAAATCCTCATAGTCCACTCCCTTTTTCTAAGATAATCCTTTCTCCATAAACCTCGCTTTGTACTTCTCGATGTTGCCATCTACTGCATGCTTAATCTTATAGATCCACTTGGAAGTCACCATCAACTTCCCCTCTGGTCTCAGAACTATCTCGCACACATCATTCTTCATGATGGATTGATACTCTTCCATCATGGCATCCTTCCAAACCTGTTGTCATGTTGCCTCCTCATAACTCGAAGATTCATAATCAATGATGTGACTGATCAATGGCATGTAACTCGAGAACCTATAAGGTTGTTTTCTCTCCCTAAAAGTACCACTAGGAGCTGCATGCCCATTTGCATCCTGCAAAGTGTCACAAAGCCATGCTGGCCTTTTCTTGATCACAACAACATCTCTAGGTAGATCCACTAGCTCTATTGGTTCTATTGACTCCTCCTGATAGCCCGAAGGATGAACAACTAGACTAGAGGGATATGTACCCTCATCCTTTGGAGCCTCTTGCTCCTCACTATCAATCTCCATATGAGACTCTCTAGACCTTATAAAGGCTACCTCTTCATCAAAAGTAACATCACGACTAGCCTCAAACTGACATTGTCCTAGAATGTATATTTTGTAGGCCTTCGAAGTCTTGTTGTATCCCACAAAAGTACCTTTCTTTCCAGAAGTAACTAACTTCATCCTCCTTCTCCTTGTGCACATGGATGTATACTAGACAAACAAAGATCCCCAAATGGTTGATCTCTCGCTTCACTCTTTTGAATGCCTCCTCATGAGTCTTATCTCCCAATATCCAGTGAAGACTTATGTTCTGAACATAAATTGTTGTGCTTGATGCCTCTGCCCATAAGAACATGGGTAGATTATGATCATGAATCATTGCCTACAATGGACATGTTCTTTCTTTCCACAACACCATTATGTTGAGGGTTGTAAGGAATTTTCAACTCCCTCTTGATCCCTGCTTCCTTACATAAATCATTGAAGTCATTAGAAGTATACTCTCCTCCATTATCTATCCTTAAAATCGTGATCTTCTTCCCCCTCAAGTTCTCTGCTTGAGCCTTGAACTCCTGGAACCTGTTGAAGACTTCATCCTTTGTCTTCATGAAGTAGATCCATGTCTTCTAGGAGAAATCATCAATGAATGTCACATAGTACAAGAAGCCACCCAAGGATGATATTGTCATCTACCAATGTCTGGGTTGGACGTCTTGATAGTCTTTACAGTCCTCCCTCTTGAACACTAGTCACTCTTGTTGAATCTATGCTTGAGCCCTTAGGCCATACAATAACCTAACCATCTACAAGTGCAACACTGGAACCTCTATCCTCCAACGTTGAGATGGAGAGCAAGTTCTTCCTTAATCCCGGTACAAACAATACATCTCTCATGTGTAGAGAATCTCCATACTCAAGCTGAAACGATGTTGTTCCAACTCATTTTATTGCATACTTGGCATTGTTTCCAAGTTCCACCTGTAATGGTGAGTCCTTCTCAGCTAAATCTCTAAGAGAATCTCAGTGACCTGTCATGCGTTTAGAAGCACCACTGTCCACCAACCAGGTATCACTAAAAGAAATAGTCTTTCTGAAGTTCATTTGCAATCTCATCAAGCTTAGATTCCTTTGTCTTCTTTTTTGGTGGATGCTCATCAACATCGGTTGCTGATGCATGTTGCTTTCCCTTCCTTTTATTTTTAGGACACTGAGATGCATAGTGACCAAATGTATGACAATTGAAGCACTTGATTTTTGAAAGATCCTTCATCTTTTGTTCTTGAACTAGGGTTGATCCTCCACCTATATTTTTCTTTTCAACTTTTCTTTTTCCTTTTCCTTTTCTTGCATGAGCTACAAGAGCTTGAGTTCCTTCATCATGGGGTCTCTGCAAGTTATTCTTGGACAATACTCTAGCCTCATCTTGGACATAATCATCCCATAACCGATCAAACTTGGGCAACTCCTCTCATCCACAAATGCTATGAACAAATGACTCCCATTAAGAAGGCAATCTATTTATAGTCACCGTAACAATTTTTGCATCATCAATGGTGTCTCCAATGGCCTTAAGTTGATCTCTCGACTGGGAGACTTTCATAAAATAAGTGGCAACTGAATCTGACTTGGTCATCATGATACAACAAAGTTGATTCATCAAAGTTAATTTCATGCTAGTGTTCTTACTCTCGAACAATCCCACCAAGGCGCCAAACATTCCTTTGGCGGCCTTCAACTCAACAATGTGTGGAATCAAATGATCTTTTACAAAATCTATAAAGATATTCTTAGCCTTTGCTTCATTCTTCTTGTGCCTGGCTTTCTCTTTAGCACTTTATGGTTCTGAGACATTTTCTTTTACATAATTGTGAATCTCATTTTCATCCAAGATGAAGAGTATCCTGGTCTTCCAGGATCTGAAATTTTTAGCACCATCCAACATGTCATCTAATCTGAGACCGAACACCATATTGACAAGAAGAAGCCTTGAAATATAAATCAAAGGGTTTAATGACCTGAAGAATGTCACTAAGCCTGAAACCCTAAAATTTCAACTTTGACCAAATGTTAATCTGAGGGCACCGGTAGATGCGCTAAGGCAAGGCGAGTTGATCTATAGCAAAATTAGTCCCAACGTTGTCCAATAAATGCCCAACAACATTCAAAGAAAGTTCAGATCTGTGATTATGCAGTATTATGTTTTCTCTAATATTACCCCCCACCCCCACCCCTCATATACGAGGGTGGCAAATTTCAACAAAGCTTTGATATCATGTTGAATTTTCAATTTTCATATCTAATAATTATTGCCTTATGATTTCAAAACAGAATTTTATGCCACTATTATCATAGAATAATTACACACTAAAAATCTCAACCAAAAAAAAATTGCAGCGGAAACAACAAAATCATATAAAGATAGCCATGCACAATAGACACAATATTTTTTATCCTAAGAAACCCAACCTTGGGAGAAAACCCAACAACGTTTCTTAAGAATAAATCAATCCAAGTACATCACCATTAATATGAAGAAACCATAGCACAATTTTGCCCTTGCATGAGGTAGATGGTGAACCATCAAATATAGTGAACCTTAGACAAGATATCGCACTCCAAAAGATCTCCAAAAAGCACTCCTCGTAATTTTCGATACTATGCAACTGACAACTGACTAGCGAACTGCAACTGGGACTTACGCACTTGATGAGAAGAGTTGTGATTGTGTTCAAATAAAATGATCAAGCCTTTATTTATACAATTTGAGTCACCTTCAATTTAATTGTGGGGTCGACTTGTACTTTTGTCTTCAATATTTTCTTTAATGCTTTATGGGGTTTCTTCAATGGTTTAATGAGCCTTGTTTTGTCTTCTTGACATTTATTTTGTTACTAGAAAAGTTTTCCATGAGCCTTGTTGATTGATCATCTCCTCACATGCATGTCTAATTAATATAGGGCTCTAATGTTTAGTAGATTCACCGCGAAGCCCCTCATCACAAGAGGTCTCTTGAACCTACATCTTCAACATTAGACTAGACTTGTAAACAAGTCAAACCTACCCTATAAAAAATAGATCACTCCATCCTGGAGCAAGCAATGTGAGAGCATCTTGAGTCTTTTTCACTCCTCGTCAATTCAACATGACAAATAGGATAAAGATTGCCCCTGGGCCATTCACCACTAGCCAAATCAGCATGGCCCTGTGAGTGAATGTATCATTCTCCCTTCGTCAAATGAGCATGACCAATTTGGGAGAATGTTTGGTTGATGCTGCTAACTGGAGAAACATCAACATAATAAAAGATGATCTTAAGATGATGTTACAATATGTTCAAAATTCTTGCAGAGCATGTGGAGGTACTAGTTCAACTCTCCTCACTCTCATTCCAAAGGAAGTAAACCCTTCATTATTCTCTTGGTTTCGGCTTATTTCCTTATACAATGCTTGTTATAAAAATTTAACTAAGGTTATAGTGAATCAGTTGAAACTTGTACTCTCTAAAGTTATTTCAGATAACCAAGGTGGCTTCATTCAGAAAAGACATATTATGGATAACATTATAATGGTTCAAGAAGCTATTCATTCTAGTTGGGCAAATAAAGAGAAAGGTATGATTGTTAGGATAGATATGGCTAATGCTTTCAATAGAGCGGGGCACTCTTTCCTATTTAATGTCATGCATAAATTTGGGGTTTTCTCCTCTTTTATATGGTGGATATTTGCATGCATATGTAATCCTTGGATTTCTCCCCTCGTTAATAGGAGACCATTTAATTTTTTCAAAGGAAGCAGGGAGTTGCAACAAGACTTCCCCCTCTCTCCTCTACTTTACATCATTGTGGTTTAGTCTCTTAGCTAGAATTTGGAAGCTGAAAGGAGGAATGGAAATTTACCATAGATCAAGATGATTAGGGAGGTGAAAAGTGTTAATCATTCTCAATTTCCAACGACACCCTTCTTATTGGAGGAGCATCCACAATAATTGCTTATAAGTTCAAAAAAATGTTGGAAGCATTTATAAAATCCTCAAGAGGTAAAATCAACAACAACAAGAATCAAATATATGGATGGAACATTAGTTAACAACATATCCAAGCAATTTCCATAATTCTAATGTTCCCCCACCAAAAAACTTGGACTACATTTAAGTATTTGGAAATGCCAATTAGTTTGTCAAATCCTACATCTCAAGCTTGGCAGAGTGTGTTGGGGAAAGTCAAGTCAAAATTTCATCATTGGGGATCATAATGGTTTTTTTTCAACAATAAATGTCGCGGGAAACACACATGATACTTCCTCACTTCGTGGATGATATGAGGTTCCAAACTGTAGCCCCAGGGACTCTAGCAAGGCTCGAACTTGTGACCTCTCCTCGTACCGAAAGAGTATGCACACGTCTTACCACTTGAGCTAACCCATGGGACTAAGGGGATCATAATGGTTGAACCCAACTGGAAGAGTAGTGCTGATAAAATTTGTACTATTAACTATGCCCATCTTTTAGTGTTCAACAATGCTCATCCTAGGGGGAGTAATGCTACAGGTATCTCAAGAAATCGGGAAATTCTTTTGGCAGGGAGCTAAGACTAGCACTAAAAAGTATCATCTAGTCAATTGGAGACTTGTAAGAGTTGTCGAGGAATCCATAGGCTTAGGGATAAAAGATCCAACAATCATGAATTTATCCATGGGGGGGGGAAGCCATTTGGAGTTTGATTATAAGAAGAGTGGATTGGTGGAAAAAAGTCATCTTCAAAAAATATTTGTATGGAGATCGACTTCTATGCCTTTACAGGCTTGTGAACAACCAAAAAGGCTCCTCTACGTGGAATCTTATCAAGGTAGTTGCTTTAATAATACAATCAAATCCTACCTAGATCCCAAGAAATGGTAAAACCATCCTCCTTTGGCACGACAATATTATGGGAAACATGCCTCTAGAAAGAAAGTTTGAGTTATCACCTTTGAAAGCTTGGATGGATGCTCACAACTTAAAGAGGATGCATGATATTTCCATTTGGTCTCTTAGATATGGAAAATGGTTAGGTTGGGATATTGGGGACCCTCCGATCCATCTTCATTCTCTAGTTTATTCTCTTCTGGACTCTCTTCAAGGCTACACCCCTATGGCCTCTTCCTCCCAAGACTATAGAGGATGCGTATCTGTTGACTACAATATTCAAAGAGGGTACCTATTCCAACTAGATACGACACTTCAACTTCAAAAATAAGTCATTTGGAGCTCTATGTGGAATCCTAATGGATTACCTAAAATCAATATTATATATTGGCTATTGGTGCAAGGGAAGATCCTAACTGCAGACAATTTAGTTAAGTGTGAAATACATGGCCCCTCTAGATGTGCACTCTATCAATTTGACTCTAAAACCAGTCAACATCTATTCTTTGATTATGCATTCAATTGTCAAGTTTGGCAAGTTGTGTTCCATGAAATTCATCATAAAATGAGAATGCCTTCAACAAGGAATGAGATGCTCATTTTTTGGAACAATAGTTATGGGTGAACCTTGAAAAATAAGAAACTATTTAAAAGACTTTAGGAAGTTATGCATAAATATCTCAGCTGGAAGATATGGCTTACATGAAACAAAGTTGTATTCAAACAAGCTCAGATCAATCCAAATTGAGTTGCAGGGAAGTTAAGGAGCCTCCTAGATAATCATATCTTGGTTAGGAGTAGAGGTTACTTGGATGTTCAATCGCTAGATTCGAATGAAGAGCTTTGGTTTTATCATTTTCTCATTCCTATAGGAATTTTTCATGATCTAGAATGTAGGAATGTTTCCAGATCAAACTGATAGCTTCAACTGAAAGGGCATGATTTCTAGCAGTGGAAGTTAGCAGAACAATCTCATTTATTGTTTTTCGATGGTACTTTGAAAGGAAACCTAGGGGTGGCATGTTAGGGACCTAACCTCCCTAACCCCTCATGTAGGTAGAATAATATGTTTTCCATGTAATAAAGGCCAATATTAATAAGGCCTAGTAATAAGGAAGAACAAGTCAAATGTAAGAAGACCTAATAGAAGCTTTCGCTTCTAGAAGATCTTCCTCTAGATTGTTCTTTTGGTAGATAGATTTAGTATAAATAGGAGTCGAGGGTATGATAAGTTTTGTGTTAAGAATTATTGTGATAGAGCATTGCATTGTTGTAGGTTTCCCCCTCAAAGAGGCAAGTGAACATTGTTTCCTATCAACATAGGCATTATTTTGGTGTTGTGGTTTCACCTATTGTGTTGTTATGTTGTTATTCTCTACAATATTTATGTTTTCGGCTATTATAATAGATCTGGTACCTTACAAGTGGTATCAAAAGACTTTCCTTGGCATAAAATTGTGAGTTATTTTTTTTCATAGTAGAGACATATTCTGATGTCTTAAAGCTATAGAGATCTATCATTCAATGCATAAATTCGCGGTCGGGGATGATCCATATTTATGAGCAGAACGAAATGAATAGAAGACCGAATACATGTTGGCACAGGGGCAGACCCAGGGTTCATCTCCAAGAGCGCACCAACAAGCCCTAACTATTGGCCCTTTCGGCAACACCTGCGAAGCAGATGCAGTCTCACTCGAACCAGTTATGAGGGGGTTGAGGGACAGAGATGTCTACAACCAAAGGGAAGATCAAGTGGATTTAACACAAGAACAACACAACATTCATATATCACTTATCAACTTAGATTTATTCTGCACATCTACTTATCATATCTAAAATAGTAATGCAATCACAGTATATCAATGATAGAGATAAAATACCAATCACACACAACACAAAATGTACGTGGTTCACCCTCCCTCAAGGGCTATGTCCACAGAACTTTGCTATAATATATTTAGGTAAAGCATACAGTTCTTGTCTGTGCTCATAGCTAGCAGATCTTCTTTCTTCTCCTCTCTTTCTCTCCCCTCCCTACGCACCCAGCTACAGGGTTGATCTACGCACCCAGCTGAAGATCTTACAATACTAGAAGGCTCTCACCCTCAACACTTCTCTCTCTCGCAACAACAATCTCTCACAACAACAACCAAATCGATCAATAATAGCAATGACAATCTTGACACCAACAATAATCATAACACCAACCCATCCCAGGTCCTTTAGACCTCTATTTATACATTACAATAGCTCACCGACATCCTTAGGTCGAAACCTAAGTGTCCAAAACCCTAGGCGTCTAAAACCGTAGGTCAACTTGACCTGTATTTTTAGGGCTTCGCTAGCCCATCTTTCCTTCCTTCTCGCGCGGTGATCCAAAGCATCCAACGGTGGCTTTTACCGCTTGTTGAGTTGTCCACGATCTTTCTTTCTTACTTATCTATCATCCCCGATCTCCTCGTTCAATGACTTACTTCACTCCGTCTTTTCTGCTCTTTTGCTCACTTCGACCTAGTAACAGTCACTATGTCTTCCACGAAGTTCACATTCTCCCTTTTTTTCCTTGATCTTCGCTTGATTCCATAACCAAGGGCCAACATGACCCCAACACTCACCTGTGACTCGTCCCGAGGCACTTCAGATATGAGCTTCCTATTTTACTTCAACTCCAGACTGCACAGTGCAACCTCTACTTTATGCTCGATGCCTCCTCTTTTTCCCTTGTGCAGACTGTCTTTTCTGTGTCTGGTACCCAGTTTCAACTACACCTGGTACCTAGACCATTTTCTTGATGCTTTTACTGAGAACTGCGAGGCAGCTGGTTGTCATAGTACAATTTCAACCGGCTCCCATTCACTAATCCTTCCTTCCACTCCCCATTCAGAGTCTTCAATTGCACAACTCCTCCCTCTGTAACATGAGCGATCTCATATGGCCCTAGCCAATGCATTCTGAACTTCCCAGGATGTTTGATGAACTTACTATCATATATCAGGACTAGATCACCTTGTTTAAATGCCTTCTTCCTAAGGTGCCTGTCATGGTAGGCCTTCTCTCTTTCCTTCTGAACCTGTTGATGGAGTCCTGCAATGAATATGTCTTCCTCTAGTTCAACCAGTTGTGCAAGCCTCTCTTGAACAACGCCAGGGTCATCCATATCTATAAAGGCAACAACTCTCAGGCTTGGTACCAAATATTCCATTGGAACAACAACTTCAAGACCATAAACCAATTTGAAGGGGGTCTGCATTGTCAGCTTCTTGCAAGTGGTTCTATAGGCCCATAATACTGTTGGTACTCTTAAATCCCAATCATCCTTGTTCACACTGCAAATCTTGGTTAGTGTTGTTTCCAAAATCTTGTTGAATGTTTCCACTGCCCCATTTGCTTGTGGATGGTACAGTGTACTCTTTTGATGGTGGACTGCAAATTCTTCAGTCAGGGCTTCAACTGTCTTATTGATGAAATGTGTTCTTTGATCACTCATAAGAATCTTTGGGCATCCAAACCTGGTTATGATGTCATCAAATATGAAGCGCATAGTTGTAGTTGCACTACAGTCCTTAACTGCTCTTGCTTCGGCCCATTTGGTCAAGTATTATGTTGTTGTAATTATGTACCTTGCTCCTGTGTGCTTTCCTGGTGGGTTTATAGGTCCAACAAAGTCAATGGCCCATTTCTCAAATGCTTGTAGGGTCAGTTGTGGTGCCAATGGCATTTCATCTCTTCTGGATGGTTTCCCAACTCTTTGGCATACATCGTAGGCTCTGGAATAGTCTTTAGCATTTCTGTGTAAGGTAGGCCACCAAAGGCCAGCTCTCAAAACTTTCTGTGTAGTTGTTTTCCCTGCGTAATGTCCTCTTGCGATGCTTTCATAAGCTTCTGCGAGGATCAGTGGTCGTTCTGCCTCCATAACACATCTTCTTAATATCTCATCAGGTCTCGTCTTGTATAGATGTCCAGTTATAAGTGAAAAGTCTACAACACACACAACTAGTTGTTTCTTCTGAGGAATTGTATACTCACTAGGTGTCATTCCTGTTGATAGGAACTTGATTATATTTGCGAAGTGATCATCGATCTTTCTAATGGCCAATAGATGTGCATCCAACAGTGTATCCTCCAAACTGGTCGGCTCTTCTACATGTTGCAACCTTGACAAATGGTCAGGACCTTTGTTCATTCTCCCTGGCTTTACTATGATCTCAAAATCATATTCTTGAAATAGCAGAAGCCATCTGCATATCCTTCCCCCCAACACTGGCTTGTTGACTAGGTATTTCAGCGCGAAGTGATCAATAAACATTTTAAAGTGTCCTCCCAACAAGTAGTGGCGATCACTTTAAAATGTTTACTGATCACTCAGCATTGAAATATTCTTGAAACAATAGAAGCCATCTGCATATCCTTCCCCCCAACACTGGCTTGTTGACTAGGTATTTCAGCTCAGAGTGATCAGTAAACATTTTAAAGTGTCCTCCCAACAAGTAGTGGTGATCACTTTAAAATGTTTACTCATCACTCTGCACTGAAATATTCTTAAAACAATAGAAGCCATCTGCATATCCTTCCCCCCAACACTGGCTTGTTGACTAGGTATTTCAGCGCGGAGTGATCAGTAAACATTTTAAAGTGTCCTCCCAACAAGTAGCGGCAAATTTTTTGTAATGCATATACCATGGCTAACCCTTCTCGCTCAATGGTGGTGTAATTAATTTTAGCAGTTGATAGCTTCCTGCTAGCAAAGGCTAATGGGTGGTCAATATCTCTTGTTTCCGGTTGTGCTAACACAACTCCTAAAGCAATGGAAGACGCATTGACATGCATGTGAAATTCCTTGGTCCAATCTGGGAAAACCAAAATGGATGCAGTAACCATTTTCTGTTTTAGTGTGTTGAAGCTCTGTTGGCATTCTTCTGTCCAACTAAACTAACAATCTTTCTTCAACAACTTCTCCACGGGCATTGTAATATGAGCATAGCCCTTAATGAACTTCCTGTAGTAGCCTGTGCATCCCAATGCAGTGCGCAACTGTTTAATTGAAGTAGGAGGGGGTAGATAAACTATAATGGCGATCTTGGATGGATCTACCATAAATCCTTGCTTACATACAATATGTCCTAACAGAACTCCAAACGGTGAAAAAAAATGCATTTCTTCGGGTTCAAGGCAATGTGGCACTGCCTGTATTTATCCAACATTAGCCTTAGACATTCAATATGATTCTTCAATAAACTAAAACAGTCCCATCATCAAAATATGCTTCTAAAAATTTATGCAGAAATTCCTTGAATGCTTCGACCACCACCCTAAAAAAGATGGTTGGGGCATTCTTTAGTCCGAATGGCATTACTATATATTAGTAGGATCCCCATTCTGTTGCAAATGTGGTCTTATGGCAATCTTCCTTGGCAATCTGGATCTGATGGTATCCTTAAAATCCATCTATAAAAGAATATACCTCTTGGCCTCCCACATTATCTAACACTTCGTCAGTGAATGGTGTAGGGAACGGGTCATGCAAACAAGCATCATTCAGCTTCCTGAGATCTACGCATATCCTGATTTCTCATGTCTTCTTGTCTTATACCACCATAGGGCTAATCCACTCTGACTCTTCGACAGGTTCTATGATTCCTGCTTCCAGCATTCTGTCAAGCTCAATCTTCACTTTTGCCTTATATTTAAGGTTTAGTCTGTAAGGTCTCTGTTTAACTGGTCTTGCATTTGGCTTTAAAGGAATCCTCATCTATCCCATAGGTCCTTTAATGCCCTTCATATCAGTGAACTTGGTTGGAAACAAGTCCCGATATTCATGCAGTAACTCG
The DNA here is from genome assembly GCA_009831015.1 of Picea engelmannii. Classification (NCBI taxonomy): domain Eukaryota; kingdom Viridiplantae; phylum Streptophyta; class Pinopsida; order Pinales; family Pinaceae; genus Picea; species Picea engelmannii. Next base: position 113,934 of record ML805808.1, on the reverse strand, counting down.
GTAATTTTGTCAATGGTGGCAGCATCCCAATAATCTCTAACATTTGCAAACTTTGGTGTCTGCTCTGTTCCAATATTGACTTTCTTAATCTTGATTGGCTGTCTAATGAATGGCAACTCAACTCCTAGTCCTTCCACATCTCTCTGACCTTCTGTTTCCGTGATGTTCACCTTCCTAAGATCATCGTCTTCATCATCATTGATGTTGTAACAGCCTTGTAGTTTCTGGAGAGCGTAGTCCATTCGTCCTCTTCTTGTTCCAAAGGAAGGCTAGATGCCTCCTCGAATACTTTCTGTCTCACAATCTGTAATGCTTGATCTACTGAAGGAAATTGGCTTTCAAATAGGAATGTAGTTACAAAATTATGAGTCATACCTTCCCAATCCGTAGTAATGAGGCGCAACTCTGCTTGGAGGTACCAGTTGATAGGCGTCGTGTCCAGCGTGTTAATGAATTTGTGCACCCATTTTTCTTGAGGAATGTTTCTCCAAGCTTCCTCACAACTCCGCACATGATCCTTTGGGCAGCTTCAACCCGTGTATCGAACCTCACAGCCTTCTACTTGTGCTAAGAATCACGTTGTCATCAAGGTACGACATTGTACCCAATCTGTAATGTTACTTTTGTGTGCCCCCCACCATCTTGCTGGTGTGGCTTTCAAGGCCTCATCCATTGCCAATAATCTTTGTTGTATTGGTACACTTTCTTCAAAGTTTGACAATAAGGTTTCTAAAGGATTCAAACCATCAAAGGTGGGTAAGTTGCTTACTATTGTGCCAATCCAACGAACTTCTCTGGTTAATCTAGCACATCTTCTTGTAGATACTTCATACATCTTATTCTGCCAGTTCTCTAGTGCTTCTTCTGAGTCTGATGAACATACGTTGTCACTTCGCCAGCTTAAGTTTCCATCGGTTGTAGGATTAATGTAGTCATGTTGTCTAGTTGTTAGCTTGTATATATTTTCTAGTGCATATGCGTGGTCTTTTTCTCTGATAGGTTATGTGTATCGCTGACCTTCATCTGGATCTAAAGGTGCAATGACCCTAAGGCCATCTCTTTCAAAAGTCATACGTATTTTCTTTAAATCAACCACAATGTAATTATTGAAATCCCAATCAATTCCTAACAGCGTAGGGTAAGGACATCTATCATCAACTATTTCAATTGCCTCAAAATCTGCAAATGGTCTTACTCCATCAATGTCCATAGGGACATGTTCTAATCTGCCAAGAGGGCTTACAGCTTGATGATTGGCCATCCTAAGTTGGATAGGGGAATAGATCAACTTCGGTTTTCCCATCAGCGCTAAGGTTTGCTTCGTCATGACATTGACCTTCGACCCTAAGTCGAGGACTACATAATCTATCTCATACTTTCCTATTTGAGCATTCAAATGTAATTCCTTATTTGTCCTTCTCTTCTTGCTGATTTGGTGTACTGCCATATTCAGTAAGGGGTCTATTTTTCCTAGCTCATATTGTCTGATTAAATTTTGTAACTCTTGTACAACGCTTTCATCATGAATCAACTTAATACAAGTATATAAAAATTCCATGAGCTTGCTTACCTCTTTTCCTTCTATTGGCGAAGCAGATTGATCAAATGCCAGAGGCATTCCATATTCTCTCACTTCTGGTCTTGTCTTTGATGAAGAGCCTTGGTCTCCTCTGATTTCTTTTTTGGCTTCCTCAAATATTTGTCTTTGTTTCTTTGCATCAAACATTTGTGTCTTCTCTGTAGCTTTCCTGATTCCTGAATTTTTTGTAGTCTTCCCTTGGGTCATTCTGTCTTCTCTTGTAACAATGCCTCCTCTAGTTATAACAGTGACTCTAGGGTCTTCTCTGCGAGGTTCAACATATATCAGTTGCACTTGTGGGTTCTGTTGAGGTCCTCGTCTTTCCTGAAGCTTAGCTAGCAGCACATGACACTCTTTTATAACATGGTCAAACGCTGCAAGTAGTACAAGGGTGCTGGCAATCCCTTGCGAGGTGTCCTGGTTGTGCACAATTATAACAGATTATTTGTCCTCGGCCTCGACCCATTCCTCCTCCTCCTCCTCTTCCTCTGAATCCACCGCGAGGATTGAAGTTGCCTCTCCCAGGAGAGTTATACTGCGTAGTGTTTCCTTCTTGTTGTACTTCGCCTTGAATCTTATATATGTCTCTCGACCTTTCATGCATGAGATCATAAGCCCTACAATCTCTATCATCATGTCCCACGGACTTACATAATGTACAATACAAATTTGTAGGTGTCTGAACATACTTTTGCATGTAGTAGCACTCACCAGGGCGATGTCTGTTTCTGCATACCTCGCACCAAGGTAAGGTGACTTGCTTCAAAGGGCTCGGGACTACATAAGCCAAGTATTCATTGAATAGGGGACAATGTTCCTTGTCATGGCCTTCTGATCTACATCTGACACACCATATGTCTTCTCTTTTATCTTTTCCATTGTCTTTCTTCATATCTTCGACCTGCAAAGACAAACTAGTTAGCTGACTCAAGATCTGACTCATAGCTGAGCTGGATTCTCCCATAGGGGCTGATTAACTTCATGGCGATCTCCAATGCCTCAGACTGCAAAGTAATCTTATGTTGTATCAAGGGAACTCTGATGTGTGGCAAGAGGGCAACAATGAACCATTCTTTATTTTGTTCATCTGGGATCTGAAAAGTCAATTGGCCTGTTAAGGTTTTGAATCTCTGATTGAATTCTCAAATAGGATCGACCACCTTCTGCTTGATCTCTTTCAGCTCTGTAATACATTGTGACTTCGACTTGGGTTTCTTGAACTCTGCAATCAACGCATTCTTAATCTGATTTAGTGGCTTAGGCTATGCAAGTCCTTGGTCAAGCTTTATGTACCAACTCAGTGTTCGATCCCTTATAGTGGTACTAAACTGGGTTCTTTTGACAGCTTCGTCGGTGACATTCTTAATATTCCATACGGCTTCACATAGGAACCAATGTTGATCAGGATCTTCAAATCCATCTCCCCTAAAGATAGGAAGCCTCATCTCATCTGCCATAGATCTTCCTAGGGTTCTTGACTGAATATGTGGTGGACTACTATTGACAGTACTTTGGACACTCTGGTGGTTGGGATTACTCTGATTTCTTAATGCTACTGAATCAACAAGAGGGATAACAATACTTACTTCGATGGTCTGCGCAGTTTCTGAGGTTTCAGGTTCTCCTCGGCGAAGCTCTTCAGCTTTTCCTTCCTCCGCCCTAGCGGGTTCTGAATGTTCTTCGTCTGTCAGATCTGCCTTTTCTCCACTATAGAAACCTTTGTCCCCGTAGTTCTACTTGAACATGTTCGCAAGGTGAACTTCCCTGAACACTCTCCCACTGTGCGTATGTCCAACTTCTATGTCGCTATCACTGTCTGAATTCTTGAACATTAGCCTTTCTAGATCTGACCAATCTACTGTATCTTCAAGATGTTCTTCTCATGCAATAGCATCTTCAGTCTCAACTTTAGGAATTGTAAATAATTTCCTCTGGGTTCCTTGAAGAAATATTGCTCAGCTTGGTTGTATGAATCTACTCTGTCAACAACAAATTATGTGATGTACCCTCTAATGGTGCTATCAAACCAATGATCTACTGCTCGTGATACGACGTTATGAACTCTTTTCACCTTCTTGATCAACTCCGACATCCAAACCACAGGAGGTCTAGATCGAATCTTGAACCGGGTATCTGCTAATCTAGCTAGCCACTCATACAGCCCCTGATTGATTCCCCCAAAGAAAATTTCAAGTATATCAGTAAAGATATATATTTCTCCAACCAGTCCTTTGAACTAAGATTAGGGTTCTTGTTATGGGCTTCAACGAAGTCCTTTTCTTGATCCTCTATCCACTTTTGAGTCTTTGTCTTCGATGGAAACCACCTCGACATTCCCTCAAGAAGATTCTTGTCCTGATAATGGAACCATTTGTTGGGACAGGGGCAGACCCAGGGTTTAGCTCCAAGAGCGCACCAAGAAGCCCTAACTACTAGCCCTTTCAGCAACACCTGCAAAGCAAATGCAGTCTCACCCAAAGCAGTTATGAGGGGGTTGCATGACAAATATGTCTACAACTAAAGGGAAGATCATGTGGATTTAACACATGAACAACACAACATTCATATATCACTTATAAACTTAGATATATTCTGCACATCTACTTCTCAGATCTAAAACAATAATGCAATCACAGTATATCAATGACAGAGATAAAATACCAATCACACACAACACAAAATGTACGTGGTTCACCCTCCCTCTAGGGCTACGTCCACATAACTGTGCTATAATATATTTAGGTAAAGCATACAGTTCTTGTCTGCGCTCTTAGCTAGTAGATCTTCTTTCTTCTCCTCTCTTTCTCTCCCCTCCCTGCGCACCTAGTTGTAGGGTTGATCTTTGCACCCAACTGAAGATCTTACAATACCAGAAGGCTCTCACCCTCAACACTGCTCTCTCTCGCAACAACAATCTCTCACAACAACAACCAAATCGATCAATAACAACAATGACAATCTTAACACCAACAATAATCATAATACCAACCCATCCTAGGTCCTTTAGACCTCTATTTATACATTACAATAGCTCATTGACATCCTTAGTCCAAAACCTAAGTGTCCAAAACCTTAGATACCAAAACCCTAGGTCAACTTGACCCGTATTTTCATGGCTTCGCCAGCCTATCTTTCCTTCCTTCTTGCACGATGCCCCAAAGCATCCAACGGTGGCTTTTCCCACTTGCCGAGTTGTCCACAATATTTCTTTCTTGCTTATCTGTCATTCCCGATCTCCTTTTTCAACGACTTACTTCGATCCATCTTTTCTGCTCTTTTACTCACTTCAACCCAATAACAGTCACTGTGTCTTCCGCGAAGTTCACATTCTCCCTTTTCTTCCTTGATCTTCGCTTGCATCCATAACCAAGGGCCAACGATACAATAACACAGAGATACAAAGAACAAAAACAGATATCCAGTGAACAATAACTTCTATTGAATAAATAAAATAGGTTGAAACTGTAAAATTGCAGAACTGGAAACAACTTGCTCGAATAATGGTAGCTATCTTTGAGAAGAGATGTGGTTGTTACATGCATCTGTCTGAGCATAATGATTACAATGAGGCACCAGAGTCCTTTTTAACATTGCTTGTGAATCCCAAAACCCAGTACATCCAAAGACCTAACCCTAGAGTTGAAACGCCAAAAGTTATGTGGGCCCCGATGGGTAAGCTGGTGATCCGAAAAGATCTTTTAAACGATAATGGTTGAGCTATTTTGCATCAGTTAATTTACCATTTATGAAACTAATGAAAGAGGAAGAATGAAAGAAGAAACATAGAAGCCATTAATCAATGTACAGATATGAACATAAGCATTAAGAACAATAAACCATAAAACACCAAAGTGATAACGGAGTTCGGAAATCTCGCCTACGTCTCCGGGCCTCTGTCTAAGTGGGTGAGGTTTTCTTGTTTATGTTCAAAGATTTAAAAGTACATCACAATAGTGCAAAAAGGATTACAAAGTGATCCAGTCTTGTTCTACTAGATCTCTAGGACCCAACAAAACTGACGGCACTAAAATCAAATGAACAGAGCTCCCATAAATGGCTCGCAAAGGTGCTCTCCTCAACAACTTCCCTGCATAAAATGGCTTTGGCTTGACAAATCTTCAACAAACCTGTTTCAAACCTCCTCTATGGCTTAAAGAACCTTTGGTTTATATGGGCTTGAAGTTGGTAATGATCTCCCAACTTCTCCTCAATATCTGGCCTCAAAAAGGTCCCAATATCTCCCAAAAATGGACTAAAATCTCCAAAATTGCTGAGAAAATCCCATTAAAATCATAATATAAAGTCAAATAACCCACTATTTGCAACAATTCAGGGCACATCCCCTTTTGAGCGGGCTCTTGGTCACATGGCACCGTCCATGTGGCCTAGCGCTAATGTTGGGTGTGCTAGCCCCCTGACTGCTTGACACCTAATTACATTGCATGCCATATGGCCTGGTGTTTAAGCTCCATGCACAACTTGGTTGTTAAGCCCCTTGGGTATGAGTCGGTGGTTATGCCCCTTGGTCAGTGAGCTAGCCTGATGGGTCAGGGCTAACCTCATAACCTCTACGCCCAAACAATGAAACCACGTCACATGTGATACATCGAAAAACCGAGGGCTAGATCCACATTTCCCTACGCCTACCATTTAAACTGGGCTAAGATCATATTACAATGGTTATATGAAGTACATTGGGGTTGGGGCTAGGCCCCAACTCTTACTCCACCCAAACGACAATTCAAATCAACTTAAATACATGTGGCAAGCATAAGGGTTAAGAAACAAAGTGAGGGTGGGCTGGCTAGCCCGACCCTGCCAAGACGTTTGTCCGGTCGGAGGTTGGGGGTTCAAATCCGGTGAACTCCAAACATTTTTGCAATAAACTTTAACCAACCAATGGGTTCCACGTGGCAGCCCATGTCTGGGTAGCGTGGAACCTTCCCATTCGCCCAATCTGATTCCATGCGTCAATCACCCATTGGTCCAGTTGTCAACCCAGTCACCTGCCACGTAAGTCGTACGGGCGTGCCACATGTCACCCTTGCAGTGGTGACACATGTCACTCCCTGATTGGTCCATCTGCACCTGCCCATTCAAAAACTTGTCCACGTTACTGTATAGTCAATTGCCACATGTCACCTCCAAATGTTGCCACGTCAGTATGACGACATGCTGACGTTAGTGTTGCCTTTTTCACTGTTGACTGTTGACTTTTTGCATGTTTGGAAAAATGAACAAATCGCGATATCTGGAGCATACGACGTCTGTTTGAGCCCGTTCAAGTTGCTTTGGGTTTGTATCGATGAGGCCTACACACACGTCTATTTTGAAGCCATTCCGATCACTTTGATTTTTAGGCCTTCCTGGACCCATTTTGGTCCCAAGATCTAATTCTGGATCACACGTCCCCAAAAGGCTACTGACCAGTCATCAAGTGCGGGATAGGCCACCCCACTTGTTCTCTATCTTTAAACTCTGTCCTGTGCACCTGTCTCATCAAGATCAACTGTAAAACAATCATGATAACTGACAACATATTGTTAGCCATTTGTACCATGTCACATCTTATTGAAGCCACTAGCATCCATGTTGAAAACATTACTAATTATAGCATAAAAAATATGATTGCAAATGAGCTAATATGTTTGTAATACTTGCACGACATTAACTTATCTTGAAGCAAAGTGTGATTGATTTTCCATTATACAATCATCTCCTGTTCTTGCTTAAGAACAATTACTTGATTTGAAACAATTATAGGTGTGTTGCTTGCATGAGCCGCCTTTCTTAATTGTTCCATTGTTTGAAGAGATTTATTTTCCTTTAAATGATGAGCATGAACCACATATTCTTGACCTGCTTTGATTAAGTGATATTGATTCTTTTCCCTGTAGAAGATTGCTTTACGATCATACAAGTAAGGACTGCCTAAGACCATTCCACATTCACTTAGTGGCACCACATCACATGTTACCTCGTCCACAAACTTAGATGAAATTGCAAATTTTAATCTGCACCACTTTGTTATGTGCAATTGATAATTGTAGCTTATCCATTTAAGTGTGTAAGGCTTCTGACGGATCTGAGTGTTTAATCCCAATTGTTTAACCAATTTCTCTGAAATTAAGTTAGATTGAGATCCATTATCTATCAATGCGTTGACCTTAGTATGCCTCATAATGACCCTTAAGTGAAACAACTTACTTCTAGCATCAAATCTATCACCAATCTTACCGGTCAAACCAACCAATGAGACTTTTGATTCATCACCTGAATCCGATCCCAAGTCCGTGGGTCGTGTTGCTGTTGCAATTGTTTGCCTCCCTTTCTTTTCTTTGAACCACTTTGGTCTCTTCTCGGGATGCATTTTCCAACAATGGTCCTCATAATGCCCCTCTTTCTTGCAATGCTTGCAAGAGGGCCTCTCTTCCTTTCTTGCCACTGAATTTGTCTTCTTGCCATTCCACTTCCTTTTGTCCTCTATCCTTGAAGACGATTCCCCTGATACACCAATGCCTGTTTTCCCTGCTTCAATGTATGTCACTTGAACATAAACCTCATCAATATTAGTAGGTCCAAACATGAATACAATGTTTCGAACATGTGCAGGTAAACCTCATATATACTTCATAAGAGTTTCTTGGGTATGTAAAGGAATATCTAACATCAATGCCATTGTATGAAAACGATCGATGTATTCTTGCATTGTTTGTCCTTTTCTTAGTTTAAGAGCTTGCCATTCAATTAAAGCTTTCTCTTTATAACCCAAAGGACAAAATTGCTTTCTAAGTGCAGAAATAAAACTTTGCCATGATGGAAATACATTACCCACTTGTTGCGTGCCATTTTGCAACTTGCTTTGCCACCAGATGAGTTACGTGCTTGCAAGTCGAAGAGATGCCAACTTGATCTGAGTTACCTCATCCTTGATTTGTTGCACACTACAATAAACCTCCATCTGTCGAACCCAATTATCAAGTCTCTCTGCATTGACTTCACCATCATACATAGGTAATTCAAATTTCACATCAAGTTTTAGTAAAGGCATATCATGTTTATGTTTATGAACATGTTTTCTTGCAATGCTTTTAGAACTTGAACTTGAAGAAGAAGGAGAAGAAGGAGGTGAAGGAGGAATTTGAGGAGGATCCTCTCCTTCTTCCCTTTTGACCTTTGAAGATTCACCCAGATTCAGTCTCTTCCGTTCCAAGTAATCCTCATAACTCTTCGACATGGCGAAGAAAGTTTTTCGAAACTTTTTCTCATCCTGAGAAAGTCCCTCTTCCGATGCCATCTTCTCGCTTTGAGAAGTTCTATTTCTTAATCCAATCAATGGATTCTCTTCAGCAAGATCGCCTTCACCACGATGTAGCTTTTCCCTGGTAATCATGCAAACCCAAAATCCAAACGTCAACTAGCTCTGATACCACTTGATCCAAAAGATCTTTTAAACGACAATGGTTGAGTTATTTTGCATGAGTTAATTTACCATTTAGTAAAATAATGAAAGAGGAAACATAGAAGCCATTAAGCAATATACAGATCTGAACATAAGCATGAAGAACAACAAACCATAAAATACCAAAGTGATAACGGAGTTTGGCAATCTTGCCTACATGTTCAGGCCTTTGTCTAAGTGGGTGAGGCTTTCTTATTTCTGTTCAAAGCTTTAAAAGTACATCACAGCAGTGCCAAAAGGATTACAAACTAATCTGGTCTTGTTCTACTAGATCTCTATAACCCAACAAAACTAACGACACTAAAATCAGATGAACAAAGCTCCTAGAAATGGCACGCAAAGGTGCTCTCCTTAATAGCTTCCCTGCATAAAAATGGCTTTGGCTTGACAAATCTTCAGCAAAAACCTATTTTGAACCTCCTCTATGGCTTCAAGAACCTTTGGTTTATATAGGCTTGAAGTTGGTAACCATCTCCCAACTTCTCCCCAAGATCTGGCCTAAAAAAGGGCCCAATATCTTCCAAAAATGGACTAAAATCTCCAAAACTGTTGAGAAAATCCCATTAAAATCATAATATAAAGTCAAATAACCCACTATTTGCAAAAATTAAGGGCACAACCTCTTTTAAGCGGGCTCCTGGTCACATGGCGCCCTCCATGTTGCCTAGCGCTAATGCTGGGCACACTGGCCCCCAACTGTTTGGCACCTAGTTACATTACATGCCATATGGCCTGGTGTTTAAGCTCCATGCGCAACTTGGTTGTTAAGCCCCTTGGGTATGAGCCGGTGATTATGCCCCTTGGTCGGCGGGCTAGTCCAATCGACCGGGGATAACCCCATAATCTCTGCGCCCAAACAATGAAACCGGGTCACATGCGATACACTGAAAAACCGAGGGCTAGATCCACATTTTCTTGCACCTACCGTTTAAACTGGGCTAAGGTCATATTACAATGGTTATATGAAGTACATCGGGGTTGGGGCTAGGCCCCAACCCTTACTCCACCCAAACAACAATTCAAATCAACTTAAATACATGTGGAGAGCATAAGGGTTAAGAAACAAAGTGAGGGCAGGCTGGCTAGCCCGACCCTTCCAAGACGTTCGTCCAGTCAGAGGTCAGGGGTTCAAATCCAGTGAACTCCAAACATTTTTGCAATAAAATTTAACCAACCAATGGGTGCCACGTGGCAACCCATGTCTAGGCCACGTGGCACCTTCCCATTCACCCAATCTGATGCCTCGCGTCAATCGTCCATTGGTCCAGTTGTCAGCCTAGTCACCTGCCACTGTACCTTCCACATAAGTCGTACGGGCGTGCCACGTGTCACCCTTGCAATGGTGGCACGTGTCACTCCCTGATTGGTCCACCTGCACCTGTTTTTACATGTTTGGCAAAACAAACAGATCGCGATATCTGGAGCATATGACGTCCGTTTGAGCCCGTTCAAGTTGCATTGGGTTCGCATCGACGAGGTCTACACACACGTCTATTTTGAAGCCATTCCAAGAACTTTGATTTTTAGGCCTTCTTGGACCCATTTTGGTCCCGAGATCCAATTCTAGATCAGTTGGTACCTCAACTTCCCGGGGTCGTAACTTTTGCATATGACCTCTGTTTTAAACACGTGATAGCCCGTTGGAAAGGTCTTTTCGAGAACTACACATTATGCCATCAAACTCTGAATCCATCTACAATTTGACTGTGGCAAGCCAAAAAAACATTATTTAGGTCCCCAAAACGACCCTAGAAGTACAGAAAGATGTACTGACATGAAAACTTTCAAAATAAGCCAGTTGGATTAGGTGGACGACCACCAATCTCCACCTGAAAGCTGTGCAGGGCTTCAGACAGCCCCGAACCACAATTACAAAGAATTACATATGAACCCGTTGAACTAAAAATTATCGAGAGGAGCCAGTTGGAATAGGTGGGTGGCCACCAATATCCACTTGGATCAGTCCTCCCCCCTTAGGAAGTAATTGTCTCCACTGCGTTGAGTGCCCCCATCAGGTGAGGAAATGTTTGTTGAATTTCACTCCGGGTGAGCCACTTGCCTTGGTGTAGGAGTTGCCCTGCCTTGACAACCCGATAAAGCTGGATCCTTTGCTGGCAAGTGCCCTTAACCTGTGTGTCCACTATCTGATCAGTGGATGCATGTTCCATGCAGTTAGGGTTGAGCTCTGTTGGTGTCAATTGTTATGCGATCTTCAAGGTGTCCAATAATGGTGGAAAATATGGTTGGATGAGGTCCACATTGAACATTGGGTGCAATCCAAGGAAGGGGGGAGTGTTGAGCTCAAAAGCATTGTCACCCATAGTCTTGGTGATAGTGTAAGGCCCATAGGGAAGTGGACAGAGCTTTTGATGGCGCCCTGTAAGGCATTCTTTCTACAAATGTAACCAGACCTTGTCTCCCACCTGAAACTTGTGCGGTACCCTGTGTTGATCGTGGCGACGCTTGTACTTAGCATTAGCTTTCTACAAAATCTCATGGACATGTTGGAAAATGTGTTGAATCTGCTCAATGAATCTGGTGGCTTTGTTGACCTCAGACTGAACATGGGAAGAATCTGTTTGTGTGGTTGCAAGAGGTAGTGCAACATCAATGGGACCCAAGACGTTCGTCCAGCCAGAGGTTGGGGGTTCAAATCCGCTGAACTCCAAACATTTTTGCAATAAAATTTAACCAACTAATGGGTGCCACATGGCAGTCCATGTCTAGGCCACGTGGCACCTTCCCATTCACCCAATCCGATGCCACGCGTCAATCGCCCATTAGTCCAGCTATCTGCCCAGTTGTCAGCCCAGTCACCTGCCACATAAGTCGTATGGGCGTGCCACGTGTCACCCTTGCAGTGGTGACACATGTCACTCCCTGATTGGTCCACATGTACCTACCCAGTTAACAACATGTCCACATCATTGTACAGTCAACTACCATGTGTCACCTCCAGATGCTACCACGTCAGCATGACGTCGACGTTGACTTTTTGCATGTTTGGAAAAATGAACAAGTTGCGATATCTGGAGCATACGACGTCCGTTTGAGCCTATTCAAGTTGTGTTGGGTTCGCATCGACGAGGTCTACACACACGTCTGTTTTGAATCCATTTTGAGAATTTTGATTTTTAGGCCTTCCTAGACCCATTTTGGTCCCGAGATCCAATTCTGGATCAGTTGGTACCTCAACTTCCCAGGGTCATAACTTTTGCATATGACCTCTGTTTTAGGCACATGATAGCCCGTTGGAAAGGTATTTTCAAGAACTACACATTATGCCATCAAACTCTAATTCCATCTACAATTTGACTACAGCAAGCCAAAAAAAACATTGTTTAGGGCCCCAAAACGACTCTGGAAGTACAAAAAGATGTACTGACATGAAAACTTTCAAAATAAGCCAGTTGGATTAGGTGGATGACCACCAATATCCACCTGAAAGCTGTTTAAGGCTTCAGACAGCCCCGACCCACAATTACAAAGAATTATAGAAGAACGTGTTGAACTAAAAATTGTCAAGAGGAGCTGGTTGGAATAGGTGGGTGGCCACCAATATCCACTTGGATCAGTCCTCCCCCCTTAGGAAGTAATGGTCTCCATTGCGTTGAGTGCCCCCATCAAGTGAGGAAATTTCTACTGAATTTGGCTCCAAGTGAGCCACTTGTCTTGGTTCAGGAGTTGCCCTCCCTTGACAACCCGATAAAGCTGGATCCTTTGCTGGCGAGTGCCCTTGACCTGTGTGTCCACTATCTGATCAGTGGATGCATGTTCCATGTAGTTTGGGTTGAGCTATGTTGGTGTCAATTGCTCTGTGATCTTCGAGGTGTCCAATAATGGTGGAAAATATGGTTGGACGAGGTCCACATTGAACATTGGGTGCAAGCCAAGGAATGGGGGAGTGTTGAGCTCAAAAGCATTGTCACCCATAGTCTTGGTGATAGTGTAAGGCCCATAGAGAAGTGGACAGAGCTTTCGATGGGGCCCTGTAAGGAATTCTTTCTGCAAATGTAACGAGACCTTGTCTCCCACTTGAAACTTGTGCGATACCTGGTGTTGATCATGGCGATGCCTGTACTTAGTATTAACTTTCTGCAAAATCTCATGGACATGTTGGTGGATGTGTTGAATCCGCTCAATGAATCTGGTGGCTTTGTTGACCTTAGACTGAACATGGGAAGAATTTGTTTGTGTGGTTGCAAGAGGTAGTGCAACATCAATGGGACCCAAGATGTTCGTCCAGTCGAAGGTCGGGGGTTCAAATTCAATGAACTCCAAACATTTTTGCTATAAACTTTAACCAACCAATGGGTGCCACGTGGCACCTTTCCGTTCACCTAATCCGATGCCACGCGTCAATCGCCCATTGGTCCAGTTGTCTGCCCAGTTGTCAGCCCAGTCACCTGCCACTGTGCCTGCCACGTAAGTCATACGGGCGTGCCACGTGTCGGTCCCTAATTGGTCCACCCGTACTTGCCCAATCAACAAAATGTCCATGTCATTATATGGTCAGCTACCACATGTCACCTCCAGATGCTGCCACGTCAGCATACTAACGTCAACGTTGATTTTTTGCCTGTTGACTTTTTGCATGTTTGGCAAAACGAACAGATCACGATATCTGGAGCATACGACGTTCATTTGAGCCCGTTCAAGTTGCGTTGGGTTCGTATCGACGAGGTCTACACACATGTTTGTTTTGAAGCCATTCTGAGAACTTTGATTTTTAGGCCTTCCTAGACCCATTTTGGTCCCGAGATCCAATTTTGGATCAGTTGGTACCTCAACTTCCCGAGGTCATAACTTTTGCATATGACCTCTGTTTTAGGCACGTGATAGCCTGTTAGAAATGTCTTTTCGAGAACTACACATTATGCCATCAAACTCTGACCCCATCTATAATTTGACTGTGGAAAACCAAAAAAACATTGTTCAGGGCCCCAAAACGACCCTGGAAGTACAAAAAGGTGTACTAACATGAAAAATTTCAAAATAAGCCAGTTGGATTAGGTGGACGGCCACCAATCTCCACCTGAAAGCTGTGCAGGGCTTCAGAGAGCCCTGACCCACAATTACAAAGAATTATGGAAGAACCTGTTGAACTAAAAATTGTCGAGAGGAGCTAATTGGAATAGGTGGGTGGTCACCAATATCCACTTGGATCAACCCTCCCCCCTTAGGAAGTAATGGTCTCCATTGCGTTGAGTGCCCCCATCAGGTGAGGAAATTTCTGCCGAATTTGGCTCCAGGTGAGCCACTTGTCTTGGTGCAGGAGCTGCTCTACCTTGACAACCCGATAAAGCTAGATCCTCTATTGGCAAGTGCCCTTGACCTATGTGTCCACTATTTGATTAGTGGATGCATGTTCCATGCAGTTAGGGTTGAGCTCTATTGGTGTCAATTGTTCTGCGATCTCCGAGGTGTCCAATATGGTTGGACGAGGTCTACATTGAACATTGGATGCAAGCCAAGGAAGGGGGGAGTGTTGAGCTCAAAAGCATTGTCACCCATAGTCTTGGTGATAGTGTAAGGACCATAGCGAAGTGGACAGAGCTTTCGATGGGGTCCTGTAAGGCATTATTTCTGCAAATGTAACCAGACCTTGTCTCCCACCTGAAACTTGTGTGGTACCCGGTGTTGATCATGGCAATGCTTGTACTTAACATTAGCTTTCTGCAAAATCTCATGGACATGTTGGTGGATGTGTTGAATCCGTTCAATGAATTTGATGGCTTTGTTGACCTCAGACTGAACATGGGAAGTGTTATAACCGTATGTTTCATAGGATCAACTGGTGATTGGAAATTTTACCTCTAGTTGTATTTGTATTGTAAATAATATTCCATTATGCAAATGATTTATAGAAAAGAAAGGAAAAAGAAAAGAGTAAAAGAAAAAGAAAAGAAAGGAAAGAGAAAAGAATAAAAGAAAAAGAAAAGAAAGAAAAGAAAATAATAAAAGAAAAAGAATAAAAGAGGGTATGAAAAGAAAAATGATAAAACCCCATGTAATAAGAATGGCTTGATTCATACAGTCTAACCATGGTCAAGTCCTTTGAATTTATGATGATAGGATTAGTGAATAAAACTTGGCCAAACTGTTTAATCTTAGCCAAGGTAGATAGGTTAGTGAATAAATTTGATCAAACAGTTTAAATTTGATCAAATAGTCCCAGGCTAGAGTAATTCTTTAACCAAACAGTCTAATCTGGGTTAAATTTGCTAGGTGAATAGATTAGGACATAGGTTAGTTTGCCTTCCTTTCAATAAAACATACATGAAGTTGGTTGAATTCTTGGATTTGAGTTAGAAATGTTGTATTCTAACCCCTTGGTGATAAAAATGAAAAGGGTGAGCAGCGCAAAAAACCCATAAAAGGGTGCTATCCTAAGTTTTTGTGATATAAAGTGATCGACGCTCTATGTTAAAAGGCGTGCTTAGATCAACAACAGAGCAAAAGGCACTCAGATCTACGGCCGACAGATGATATCAGACCCCCCGACCATTCTATCTTTAATGGTGGAGGGGGGGTCCGAGTTGGTGGTATTCCCTCGGACCCCCCCTCCATAACGTGGTGCATTTGTGTTAACTCAGACCCCCCTTGCTCTAAACCAGTTACCACCTACCCCCCCCTCCGAGTAAACCACCAAACCATTTTTTCATACCACCTCTCTTATCTGACATCACACTCCACTATCTCCGCCTACACGTCATTTTCCATTACTCCGCTGACGTACCACACCCCACTCACCCGTCACCTGTCACATCCCATCCACGTGTTATTCACTCACTACCCTCCATATCACCTTCATACATCTGTTACCCATTTATTACCCTCCACTTCATCCCCGAGATACCCGTTGGAAAAACAATGCGGGCAACCATGACCGTTAGCCTGCTGACTCGTCATCCAATTTCCTAACGGACATCCGTTCATCCTCATAATTCTGTTTTTTCACCATTACCACACTATTCACGATCCATATGATGCCATACCACACCGTTCTATATTTTCCTAAATCGACATCCGCCATTAATGCCTGGTAAACACAACTAACAATCCTTTGTTGCAGGTATTAGTCGGTTCAATGGCACCTAAATCCAAATCGTCAGAGATCAAAGAAAATACATTCCTCCCATCGACCTGGATTGGATACCTCTGGATGACAAAGATTACTTGATTGCAGAGTCAAAGTGCGAATTTGAATTCTTTGAATTGCACTTCTGGCTCAGAGATACCTTCCTGGACCAGAGCAATGAGATTGGACTCTGGGAGTCTAATCTCCCACTGTATCTTTTCCCCCAAATATACCATTTCCCCAAGTTTGCCCTCAAGTTCTAGGTGCACTATCTTCCCAATCAGAGAGCCATTGTTTCATCATCTGGAGAGACCCTTTTCACCATTACACCCGAAACCATTGACCAGATGATGCAAGTACCTAGAGCCGAATCCCTTTCCCCTTTTACCATTGAAGTTCTAACCAAAATGTACCAGAAGTTGTCTTTTACCCAGAGAGCGCAAATATTTGAGCTTTTCCTCCCTGAGAGTGCCCAATTACCCAAGAAAAATCCCCCCGACCATTCCTCCATTTTCTTAGTAAAAGGTAACCAAGTCATTTCCTCCTTGTGTTGTCTGCTTGGATATTATTCAGACGAGTGGGTCGACGAACCCATCCTGGGTTTCTTGTCCATTTTCTCCACCAAAGAGAAGGCCACCACCCAGTTCAATTTCAACCAGTTTCTAGCCGATAACATTCACGAGCAACTCTTTAGTTTTCCTACAGAAGGCGTGTTCAGGTATTCATCAATACTGGCATACATGTTCATATTTTTTCAATCAGACAAGTTTCCTTTCTTCCTGCAGAAGCTTGACCAAGACGATAATCCACAGCCGGTCACATCCTGGACGTCATTATTGAGAAAGAGCTCATCTAAGTTCAATTTTAAGCAGTTCATCGACCAGTTTTACCACCCAATGGTAAGCATGCTAAGTGGACAAAAAGAACCCAGAACAAATGAAGAGATTCAAAGGATCCTGCACCTATCAGACCTTGCTAAAATAGGGGATTGGTACCTATACTAGGATCACACAGAGATCAAAGTTTATGGATGTGAGCTGCCCCCCTACAAGCTACCAAAATACTTGCCTGTCAGGATATTCTCTCTAGAATATATCAGGTAGATGATTAATTCAGACGACATTCACTGTGTGTCTTTTAAGAAAAAACAACAACTCAGGATCAGAGGTCAAATTGGATCCTTCATCTGTAACAATAGAGCTACAGGGGAAGAAGCCAACAAGCTATTGAAATAAATGAAGTTCAGCCTCAGTTTATCTTGGCACTATGATCCATGTGGGATTATTGAAGAAACTAGATTAAGGAATAAAATCTCCCCATATGCTCATGTACCCAAACCAGAAATTGAAAATTCCATGAACCAGACAAAGTGGGAGGATAATAGTCTGATAGACACAGAATAACAATCCCCACCTGCTAGTATTTCACAGACCATTACTCCTCAGGTACCAGTAGAGAAGACGCCCATAAAAGAGGTATCTCCCTCAGTCACTGAAGTCTCAACAGAGGATTTCCAGGTTTACAGAAAGAGGCCCAAGACCAGTCATACACCTAACAGGTCTAGAGAAGAAGAGACTCAGTCCAATACATTAATGGAGGGAGAACATTCACTATTTTCCTCGAGAAGCCAACAAATAATGTGCACTTCCTTGTTGAAGAAGTAGATGGATACAACATTGACAACCAAATCTCCACAGGAGCCTACGAGACTCAACCTTTTTGAGAAGTATAACTTAATCAAGAAGAAAAATGAGATGTTGACAAATAGTACATATGCTCAATTATGGAAGAAGACATCTATAGCCCAACATAGGTTGCTCTCTGATTTTGATACATAGAAGGGGAGAATGCACATGGCATACTTGCAGGCACAGGTGCCTCAACCCAAAACAATCTCTGATTATAAAAGGTCAACGTTTGAGTTTGATGTTGCAGAAGTGCACCCAGTTGGTCAGATGTATCTACACAGACAGACTGGAGAAATGATTTTCTCCACCCTAGTCAACACCTCCACGACTGCTGCAAAGTTGCAGGTTTCCTTAAACAATGTCTAGACTCAGCTGAAGCTGGAAAATGTCTCTTCTTTGGCAAAGGATAACAAGATAAAATCTCTAGAAGAACTGGTACTCAAAATCGGATATGATCTGTCCAATGTCAAAGCAGCAGAAGAACTCATAAAAAAGAAGAACGTTGACATAGCCTCCCTGAGGAAACAATTGAAAATTTATGCTACAGAAGACCCACGGGCTAAAGAAATGGCTGAGACTGAAGGCCATAAAGAGGAAATGTTGAAGTTGATGATGGAGCAGAATGCTCAGATCAAGGAGATGGAAGCCGAGCTAGAGAAGCTAGTCAAAGAAAAAGAGCAGAGTGTGCCAATGGCAGTCGTTCCACTGAATGCAGTCCCTCTCATAGGGGTCAGTACAATTACAACAACTTCAGTAACAACCATAGAGGCATCATAAAAGTTGTCAAAGTCCATGGAAGACATGTCTCTGCAGGGACATGAAATCAAAAGACTGCAGGATGAGATCAATAACCTCCAGAAACTGAAGTCCACTTTCCAGTCTAGTTACAATACATAGATGCATACAACATAGAGACTCAAGAAAGAATTGCAGAAGCTACAGAAATAAACAGTCATGGCCAAAACATTTTCAGAGTCCAAGGAAAATATTTGGATGGACATCTGCAAATCCATGACATAAATTTGGCCACTTATATAGATTATGTTCGAGCAATATGAACTAATACAGAGAAGCAAACATGCCATTGATAAGATCAGAGGAGAACTAGGAGAAATGCCTACTGAGACAAATGGAATCATCAGATTCTTGAATTTCAAAACAAAAGAGGAGCTAGAGGCCTTGGAGATTGAGGATAGAACAGAAACTATCCTTGAGGTCAAGAAAGTTTTGACCAAGAGAGGATTAATGCTGCAACTTGAGGAAAGGTCCCAAGCAATTGACATTGGAGTTCAAAGGTTTTTCAACAAAATGGATTTACTACATAAGAAGGGGCTACCAGGGATACTTGTGATCGATGACAAATTGATTACCCTCTCAGACTACAAACAAAAGATCATCACAGTGGCAAAGGATGGTTCGAAGTTTGCAGGGATACAGGGTAGCATCACTAGTAAAGCATTTTTGGACTCTTTGCAGTTGGACCTCAACATCCAACACGAGATCAAGTACATCTTCATCACCAAGCCCACCTTCGCCAAATACACAGAGATGGATGAAGTTTACCGAAGGTTACTCAAAATCACCATCCCTAGTCAAAAGAGATGGGATGATTTGTGTACTCTGATCGAGTAATGATGAGGTGTATGTCCGAGTCAACACATGGTACAGTCATAATCAAGTCAAAGATGAATCACCAACCACTTCCTCAGAATCAACATCAAGGATTTGAGGATCATTTAGAATTCTTGTCTTTTTATAAAATGTAATCTAGTTAGTTAGATTTTATCTCCACCATATCATGATCATTAATGACAGGATCAATTGTAACTTTTCTATAAATACTTCAGACTTCGAAGTATTGAGGGTTGATCTTTACGCCCAAGCAAGTTGTAATCTGTAGTATTTTTTGAAGAGATCCACCAGTAATAAAAAGGACAATTCACAGGATTCCTGCGTGTTTATGTTGGTGATGTTTACTTCTCTTTGTTAAATCATTTATCTTACTTTGTTATCATTCTGTTTTCTATCTACGATCATTTAAAAGAAGTTTAAGTGCAAAATTTATCTCAAATACTTTGTTTCTGGCTTTTAAAGATCTGAATGCTATTCTTCTGATATTATTATAAAGGAACTTTTAAATGCTTCTTTATTTTAATTGACTATCTCATATGTTTCTATCTTTCCATCACTTTAATTCTAAAAGATCCAACATTTGCATTACCTTGCCCTTTGAAGAAACCTTATAAAATCTGTTTTCTGATCTCAAACCTTAACACAAACCCCATAGCCCAATGGATGCGTAAGCCATATTTCGACCATCTTTATAAAACAAAATAACACACTTCTATTAATTTAACTAGCCTAATATTTGAAACCCAAACATATCTAAATCTTACAGAGAGATCCCTCTCTGAAACTGGCAGGGCTAGATCCCAGTTTCAAAGTGGTTGGGTAAGTTACCTTTGCTAAATTTCTTCTACCTACTGACAACCTCTGGGAATTTACAGAGCGTTAATAGGAAGAATATATTTGTGTGGTTGCAAAAGGTAGTGCAACAACAATGGGACCCAAGACGTTCGTCCAGTCGAAAGTCGAGGGTTCAAATTCGGTGAACTCCAAAATTTTTGCAATCAACTTTAACCAACCAATGGGTGCCACGTGGCAGCCCATGTCTAGGCCACGTAGCACCTTCCCATTCACCCAATCCGATGCCACACGTCAATTGCCCATTGGTCCAGCTGTCTGCCCAGTTGTCATCCCAATCACCTGCCACATAAGTCGTACAGGCGTGCCACGTGTCACCCTTGCAGTGGTGACACGTGTCACTCCCTGATTGGTCCACTTGTACCTGCCTAGTCAACAACATGTCCATGTCATTGTATGGTCATATGCCATGTGTCATCTCCAGATGCTGCCATGTTAGCATGATTACATCATCATGAAGTCATGTTGACGTCAACATTGACTTTTTGCATGTTGACTGTTGACTTTTTACATGTTTGGCAAAACGAACAAATCGCAATATCTGGAGCATACGACGTCCGTTTGAGCCCGTTCAAGTTGTGTTGGGTTCGTATTGACAAGGTCTACACACACATCCACTTTGAATCCATTCTAAGAACTTTGATTTTTAGGCCTTCCTAGACCCATTTTGGTCCTGAGATCCAATTCTGGATCAGTTGGTACCTCAACTTCACGGGGTCGTAACTTTTACATATGACCTCTGTTGTAGGCATGTGATAGCCAGTTGGAAAGGTCTTTTCGAGAACTACACATTATGCCATCAAACTTTGAATCCAACTACAATTTGACTGTGGCAAGCCAAAAAAACATTGTTTAGGGCCCCAAAACAACCCTAGAAGTGCATAATATGTTGCAGGGCTCAAAACCTATTGAATATGTTGCATGTACTCCTCCCAAGTTCTGCTGAAAATGAGGATGTCATCTAGATATACCACCACAAAAGAGTTGGTGAAGGGTCTCAATACATCATCCATCAACCTTATTAAAGTGGTTGGTGCATTTGTTAAGCCAAAGGCCATGACCAACCATTTGAAGAGACATTCTTTAGATTTGAAAGTTGTCTTCCATACATCAGTCGGTTCGATGGGAACCTAGTGGTAGCCAGATTTTAGGTAAATCTTACTGAAGAACTTTGCCCCCCTGAGTTGGTCAAGAAGGTCATCAATTCAGGGAATTGGGTACCGGTTCTTGACTATGATTTTATTTATTGCTCTGTAATCAATGCAAAGCCACCATGTATCGTCTTTCTTGTACACCGGTACAATCATAATTCCACAAGGGGAGGATTTGGGTCTGATGTGCCCCTTTCAAAGAAACTCTTGGATCTGATGCTTGATTTCGTCATTTTCCATCAACGAGCGACGTTAGTCTGGTCCATTAAGCAGAGATGCATTGGGGGTTAGATCAATTGGGTGCTTGACTTGGCAGTGTGTCGATACCCCGGTGGGTGAGGAGAAGATGTCTTTGTACTCTTCCATGATCCCGTCCACTTGCGTCTACTGCAAAGAGAGGCTCTGTGTAGAGGCCATGAATGTGGCAACGACCTTCTTCTTACTGTGAGTATAGATCACAAAGAAGATGACCTTCCCGATCTGTGAAATGACCTTACTGCATTGCTTAGCAGAGATTAAAGAAATAGTGGTAGGCAACGCTACCTCTGGTATCCTATACAATTGTATACCCAAAGTAAGAAACATAAGGTGCTTCTTTCTTTCTCTTGATTTTGCTATTTTTGCTTTAGAAGATTTTGTCTAGACAAACTTCTAGAGCCCTAAAGTGCTATCACTTTAAAAGCTCTGTCTAGTTCTTATTGCATTAAATATTTTTCAAGAGTCTAAGGATAGGAGAAATCACTAGGGCCTAGAAGTTCCTACACCCTAGTTGAACCTTCTCTTTGAGGCTTGGTGCTTGAGAAATTAAGGTACCACTTCTCAAGCTTCCACCTTATTATCTTCTAGACAAGTATAATAATTGTTGTATGCCCAAGTTAATGTGCTGATATAATTTACTCCATAAACCCTAAAGACACTAGTCTCTTGTCTCTCTTTTGTTGGAAGGTTGATCAAACACTCAAACATTATTCTCTTAAGCTATTACCAATTAAATCTAACACTAATTTAGCCTAGATCGCTAACTTTCTTGCTGTTGTTATAAATGTTTGCTACAACCATCTAACTGCAACAATTTTTCTGCTTAATTGACTTTGAATGCTAGCTAAACACTTCAGAAGTTGCTTATGACATTTGATTATCATTCTACTTAGTAAATGCTATCTTTTCAAGCAATTCTGAAGAGCTTTTATTGCAGCTGTTACAATTTATTAATTATT
>ML805808.1:9186-65101 GCA_009831015.1 Picea engelmannii | reverse complement strand
GCTTCCCAATGGGGAGGTGTGATTAGGGGATCAAATTTTGCTCAATTTTCAAAGTACTCGGAATGCTACGAAAACAGTGCCATTGCGTCCGTCTCGTCTTCCTGATTCCGACGGTATATTTACTTTGTCAAATGGACGCCGTATGGAGAAGATATCACGATCTGTTCGCCAAGCCAAATAGGGAAAAATTTGATGCTGATTGTACTTGTCTGTACAGTCTGTATGGTCTGACGTGGCAGGGCCGTACAGTCCGTACGGTGACGTGTCAGGTGGATGATGTGGCAAGCATTCATTGGTTAGCAGTTGGCAAATCATGGAGTGACATGTGTCCTTTGGTGGCGAATGATGTGAGGACACGTGGCCCAATCCGTGGGCGCCACGCGTCCCTCGTTGACTGGTTAATGGTTGTTGTATAAAATATATGGGAGTCTGCGGGGTTCGACCCCGGGACCTCCCCCCACAACATAGAGCCTTCGCAGGACCGCCCGACCATTGGGCCACGGGGTATTGTTTGTTATATATACCAATTTGAATATATTTAAATTTATGTATTGTGACCGTTGGCGGGGGGTCGGGCCGGGGCTTAGCCCCGGCCCGCGGTCCTTTGTATCAACGCATATGACCATGCCTTTTGCACGGGGTTATAACGGATTGCACGCGGGTTTAAAACATGTAGCCCGTGGTTTTGTTTAACAACCATATGATCGATGTATAATGTGCGCGGGAGGGAGCTCCACCGTTGTGTAACCAACTAACCACTTTTTATCCTAGCGCGCGGTCACATGCACCATAGGCCCAGGTGCCGAGGCGGTTAGGGGCTGGCGCGCCCTTAACCGTTCTACGGTTTGCACCGTTGGCGCGGTTGCGCCCGGTGTTGGGTTTTTGCGCTTAAATGAGCGTGTGAGCCAGGTTCAATTGAGGGGGGTGCGAATTGTAGAACCAGAGACAACAAGCTTGAAGAGGGAGACTTCCAGGAGGCCTAACTTCTTCGTTTTTCGATCGATTGAGGTGCCGAAAGAGCCCAGATAGGGGTTTTGGGACGCTGGGAAGCCATTGGAGCAGTCGGTTTGTCGGTTTGAGCATTGTAAGACATGTTTTTGAGCACTTTTTGAGCAATTAATAATAATGATCCATTGGAAGCTGGACCAGGAGATGTAGCCCATAAGAGGGGTGAACTCCTTTATCAATTGATGTGCTTATGTGTTTATGTTCAATGATTATGCTGCTGTCTATGTATAATTTGCATAAGTAATCCTTTAATTTATGTGTTGCAAAATGATCCTTTTGCTTTAAACACATAACATTCACTTTCAATAAGTTTTCAAGTTTTTCAAGTCTTCTTCATTTTTAGATCAACTTTAGTTTGATCAGTTGAGTGGAGTCTAGATGCTACATTCGGATTATCACCATGCAACATTGGGATCATCACCAACTGATGCACATTGTCCTTGGGATCATCACCATAATAGCGCATTACTCATAATTCCATGATCTCCTCCTCACTTCACTGTGTTTTAGCTAGTTAACTGAAGAATGATAGACTAGTTAACTCAGACTAGGTGGTAGTTCACTCTTGTAACTGCCTGAGAGACTAGACTAGGTGGCAGTTTACTCCCGAAACTTCCTGAGAGACTAGACTAGGTGGCAGTTTACTCCCATAACTACTAGTGTGTGTCCAAATCACTCTATTCCACCACTATGTCTCATTAGTTACTCATGTTTCCTATATCTATTGTAAATTATTCACTCTTTGAGTGTGGAATACAGTTAATGAGAATTCTTCCATTTTTTCTCTCTTGCTTCTTCTTTCTCAATTTCTCTCTGCAAATGTGTGTGGTATTTTATAGCTAGATCTATTATGTACAGGTTCAACACATTTACAATGTTCCAAGTGTCCCAATTGATTACAATTATAACATATTATCGATCCTCTTCCTCCTCTACCGAAAGTTCCTCTACCTCAAACCCTACCAAAGTTTCCTCTATTCCCTGGATTGAAACCTCTTTGATTGTTCTATTGCAGACCACCCCCTTCTACTGCAACATTCTCCTCTTGAGTCCTATACATATCTGATGTGCATTCCCTCATCAATTTGAATGCGCAACAATCATTCTCTTCATGTGCCAGACTTGCAAAAATTTCAAAACCATTTCTTTGGTGTACTCTGATACTTCTATAGTAACGAACACTCAGTGGGATGATGGGACCATTTCTTACATATCTCGCAATACCCTCTTCCTAGTAATGGATTCAACACTCCAGTTTCCAAATACTACGTGAATGGTGGGAATTCGTCCTTGTGATGGCCTTCAGTTTTGCACTTGGTACACCAAACTTGTTCTCGTTTCTCCTTCCCTTTTGTAAGTTTTTCCAGTTGAGTCATCAACATATCCAACTGCATATGAATTTGTGCCATTCCTCCACTATCTCCTACATGAGATGATTCCAATTTCATTGCACTTTCCAATGCCTCGGGTTGTGATGCAACCTTGTATTTAATCAATGGCCTACGAATATGTGGTAGAATCCCTGCAATAAACCATTCCTGATGTTGTTGATATGGAATCTAGAAAGTTAGTCTACCCATCACATCTTTAAACCTATAGTCAAAATCCCATACCGACTCTGTTTGTACTTGTTTAATCTCCTTCAGTTCTATGATGTATTGTGACTTTGACTTTAGATTCTCGAACTCCTTCAGTATTGTTTTCTTTATCTCTGCCAATGTCCTGGCCTATCCTGTATGCATGATACTCTGTAGCTTCATATACCATACTAACGCATAACCTCTGAATGTTGTTTCTAATTGTGCAATCTTCACAACCTCATCCTGTACATTCTTAGCAGCCCAAATTGTTTCATAGACAAATAGATGTTGTTTTGGGTCCTATGACCCCACTCCCTAAAACTCCGACAACCTAATAGTGTTTTCTACCCCTGCCATGTTACTTTGTGTAGTCCTTCCTCTTGGTGATGCTAGTTGACTCTGATTCTGACTCTGACTCTGCACACTAATTCCACTATTCTGACTGCTACTACTTTGTCCTCCATGGCTAACTAAAATGGATTTTGATAAGTCTTCAATTGTTATCTCTGATTTTGGTGATTTACACAGGGTCATGGATTCGAAACAATACTCAGTCTGAGTAGGACTTAATGGTTCTTTTATTACTGGACTGGACTGAAACTCCTCATCTTATCCTCCTACATATGGTATCTCCATGATTCAAAATATTGCGCAAGGTTCTCTCCTCTTTGGCTCACTTTGCGACTCTCCTTTCCCAACCCCAATATTTTTGCCTCGTGTACCTCCTTCCTCCGTGCAATACTCCAAACTTGTATTCTTCCTCTAGTATTCCCTCTTCTTGCATTCTCAATCCCTTCCTTCCTTTTTCATCACTTCCTTCATTCTCTCCTACTCTCAGACTACCCTCTTGCCATCCCCTAGTTCCCCTATGTGCATGAACCCCCTTTAGGAGTTGGATTGCATTATCATCACACACTTGTCACACAAAAACATCTTTAACCACTTACCCAATGATTTCATGAACCTTCTGCGTAGGCCCTTGAAAAAGTCCCTTTCTGCAACACTATATGATTGGGTACAATCTATTGAAAATTCTATAATATATCTTCCTAGTATGCTATCCAAACAGAAATCAACTACACGAGTAGTTGGGTTACTTATGAAATTCAACTGTCTTCCCAACTCAGGAGTCCAATTCCTCAGAGTTGGATTTCTCTACCTTCCAGTATTCTCCACTAATCTTTCTAGCCACTCAGTCAGAGTTATTGGAAACTCACCAAAGAAAATTTCATGCAGTCCTGTATACACATAACTTTGCATCCATTTCTTTTCACTCATTCGAGGATTTATGTTCTCTTATCGAGCAAACTCCCATTCCTTCCTTTCCATCCATTCTGAGATCTCCTTCTTATATGGCCTCCAAAACATTCCCTTAATCACAAATTCTGAGTCCCAAAAACATAACCAATTGGTGGTGCTACACGCGGTATGTAAGACCCTAGGTTTGAGTTATCTTTAACCAACAAAACCCACCAGACACTGGGCCTTTCGACATCATCTTCTTGCATAGATGAAGTCTCACCCGATGTATCTATTGGGACTGCGAGAACCAGGTTTTTGTAGTAGCGAGGGAATGGGAGGTGACCATCTGGTTCATTCTTCTTTATAATTTCTATGTGTGTGATTATGTCCTTGTTCTTTATTAAATACTTCACGATTTAGATTCATATTATCATTATATTCAACATTACTGCATAAACTCATTGTTGTAACCATTATGCATATTGTGCCATGATTAAACAAAAGACAAGTCTATTCTACTATGCATCCAGACATAAATCATAAGAAATCACATAAAAGACATATGACACAAGATTTAACATGGTTCACCCAACTTTGGGCTACGTCCATAATGACTGGCTTCTTTATTATGCTTTCTTTAATTGCTTTAGGCTCACGCACTATGCTTACAAAGATGTATCATGGTATCTTTCGCTTCTACTAGCCTAATCGCTCTGCAGTGCAAGCCTCTCTCTCTCTCTCTTAATCATCCCTTATATTTAGACATGGGTCCCTCTCTTTTACAGAATAGAACAGAAAATTAGGAACAACAACCCGAGAACCAACCATATACTAAGAGGAACCTAAACAAAGACAAAAAAAAGAACCCCTATTCTCCCAACCCTTTACATATTTATACAAAATATTTAGGGCTTAAAAACTTATTCGGCTCCTCTAAAAATCCTATTACATTATATGGCAAATCCAGTTCACTGGTTGTTTGACTGCTTTCTCTTGATTTTCCATATGCATGCTATTTTTTCACTTTTACTGGTTTTTCTTTCCTGCGTTTGTGCTTCCTTCCATATTTAGCCTGTCGAGCTGTCATCCTTCTTTTTCGCCCGCTTTCTTCTCCTGCTTTATTCTCTTTTTCTACTTTGTTTTTCTTTATTCTCTCTCACAGCACGATGTACTTCTAGATGCACCTCTGTTGTTCATTGTCATCTTGGATGCGCCTTAGCTACACACTCCCTCATCTTCCTTCTTCTCCTGCAAACTTTTTCCATACTTAGGAATTTTACAAAAAATACATCCCAAAATTTCCTTTCCAACACCAAGTCTTGAAATCCTCGAGTATGTTGTCCACTTAGCGTAGCTAGGTTCTTTCAAGGTCTGTCTCACTGTTGCATATGGGAATAATAATTTATGTCTTCAAACTTTCCTCCACACATCATACAACATCTTCAGTTAGCGAAATCAATATGGCGTGTTGTATTAATATTGTCTCTATAACCTTTGCACGACTTTCACCAATTGCCTCTATGGATTTCATGCTAAGGTTTCTTTTGATTTCTACATCTTCGACCATTGTTTGGGTCAACAATGCCTTTTCTAAATTCCTTAGGGGATCCATCCCAAACTGCGAGAGTAGACTATAAGAGGATCTCCATAGCTCCTTTCTCGTTGTAGTGACCTCTTCTTATGATCTCTGTATATCCATGAAAGTTTCCATCCCTACGTTCAACAATCGACGATGTATGCTTTTCTTCTTGTCTGAGTATACCTGAAGGGTCTCGGGGGAATTATTCTGGATATCTTGTCATTCTGTAACCATACTATAGTGGTCTAGGGCTTGCTGATATTTTTCATGCATTTCTTTCACCCGTATACTCAATTTTACCTGATCAGATCAATATTTTATTCAGAGCATAAAATAACCTCTTCTAAGAGTCTCAAAGTTCTTCATTTTCTTGATGACCTCTGTCATTATAGTGTCTAGAGTAACTTTTTGGTTTTGTCTTTCCTCTATGGATTTCTTCAGGAGATCATTATCATTTTGTAGCCTTCTAACTTCTCTTTCACTTCTTTCATTGAAAATTATCACCTCATAAAATTCTCCCTTGATTTATGTGGCCCTGGTTGTGTGGCTATACGTTTTTCCACCTCATTTAGATGAGACTTTTGGTTGAGAGAGGTTGTGTCATTTAATTTTTCCCTTAGATCCTTGTCCTGGATCTGAAGTTGTCTTTCCATCTCCTCTTTATGGATTTTCTTTGTTTGTTAGGATTCTTTTATTTACTCATTAGCCATGGCCTCCTTGATGGTTTCAAGGGTCGTTTCCAACTCAATGATCTTTGATTTCACAACATCTAGTGCCCTTGTGACTTCATGGAATGACATGATGTTCACACCAACAAAAGAATTAAGTGTTGAGGCTACTTGTATTGCGTTATCCTTCAAGTTTGGTCCAACTTTCCATTTGATGCTCCTTTCTGGAGCTTCTTGGCTTACATCAGATTTTCCTCTTTTTCTCTTCGACGTTCTTTTCTTGATTTCTCTTGTACTGTGGTTGTAGTAGTAATCACCCACAACAACTAATGTGCCTTCAAAACCTAGTCCATCAGAAGTGAGTGACAAACTCCCTCGGATGGCGACCAATGGGGTGCATTCCTTTATTAGGGTATTGATCAAATCGATGTCAAGACCTAATGTCACAACAATGGTACTCGATGTGGTTTTATCCTCTTTGGATTTGGTAACAATAATTCCTTTTTCCTCTTCCTTCTTCCTTAGTCTTTCTTGTGCAAAAGCACTAAGTGTTTAGGCTGCTTGTATTGCATTATCCTTCAGATTTGGTCCAACTTTCCATTTGATGCTCCTTTCTATAGTTTCCTATATTACATCATATTTTCCTATTTTTATCTTTGGCACTCCTTTCTCGATTTCTCTTGTCTTGTGGTTGTAGTAGTAATTTCCCACAACAACTACTGCACCTTCATAACCCAGTCCTTCAGAAGTGAGTGATAAACTCTCTGGGATGGCAACCAATGGGGTGCATTTCTCTACTAGGGTATTGATCGTATCAGTGTCAATACCTAATGTCACAACAATGGTACTGGACATGGTTTTATCCTCTTTGGATTTGGAAACATTAATTCTGTCTTCCTTCTTCCTTGCTATTTTCGGTGCATCCAGGGCCAATTGTTCTGTGTTCATTGTTTCGCCTTAGCTCGTATTACTTTTTTCTCAGGGAAAATTTGTAGTTTGGGTCTTTTGTAGTTCATCATGTTTCTCCTCGACTTCATTTTTCTTCCTCCGCTAGTATCTCTCTTCAACCTCTTTAACTTTTCTTGCTCTTTCTGCTTCTTTTTCCCTCTTTTCTATTCCTCTGACTTTAGTCTTTCTTTATCTTTGAGGAGTAGGGAATTGAAGTGTTCTAGCCTCAATGTTCTATCTTGTTCTTCCTATTTCCTTAACGGATCTCGAGCTGCTTCAATGGTGAGCCTTTCCACCCCCTCTTCAAAAATCAAAGCTCCCCCAAAAACATCTTCAGCGAACCTAGATTCATGCATGATTTGTGGTGCTATTTTAACAACCTTCACGTGTTCATAAATCACGTTTCGAGGATCATGAGATTTGGGCTCTCCATTACTAAGACACAATTCCTTTAGAGTTTTTTCTTCCTTTTCTTCTTGCTTTGTGTTCTGTAGAAAGTACTAGCCTATATGAAGGGGGATCTTGTGACAGGAACTGCAACCCCCCATTTTCCTTCTTCTAATCTTGCATAGCCTTTGGAAAATTGCCCCCCTCATCTTTTGAGCCTGGGACTAATTTTCTTTGGTCTCTCTCCAACTTAAAATCCTTAGAGGAATCGTTGGGCCCTTCGTTTTGATAAGGAATTGCGCAAGTTTTGGCCTAGTATGAGTTGCACAAGCTTCAAAAGAAGCTGGAAAACAGAGCAAGGAGAAACAACAGAAATAAGTTGCGAAAAGGACAACACAATGCTAGCAAAGCAAAAACGGTTGTAAGAGAACAAGAAAGCATGCAAACCAAGACATAAGACATAACTTAGCTTATATATAGGGATAAATATGATTGTAAAAGGGTTCAGTTCGATGTTGTTGTTGTTGTTGTTGTTCGGTTGAATTGTGATTATGTTCAGTCCGAGCTTTCCCTTACTATTAGGTTGATGTCATAACTATTGTATGCGGCTGAGAGGTTAGAGTTCTGAGTCTATAATGTAATATGTACACCATTTTGGGAGTTAGAGATCTACAACATGAGTCCAGAGCCAAGGGACTGTAAGAGAGCGCTATTGTGTATCTTTGAGTTTGTAAATGAAGACAGATTTGAATGCAATATGAAGAAGGATCTAAATTTTCAAAATATGTTGTGTCTTTCTATGTTATACTTATGCATTACAGTATTTCTTTATGGTTTACGGGTTCCACATGATGTCTCTGTGTTTAGATGCTTGTTTTCAACATAAGTAGGTTCAGTTCTTGCACACATGAGTTCAGATCTGTTCTGTAGTTAGATGTCTTGTGCAAGATTAGGATGAATCTTGAAGGTTCTGTGAATCCTCCTAAGTATTTTCCTTGCCCTACCCTATCTATTTGTCTCAGCAACACTTCGGGTCAGACTTATTCTCTTCAGAGGAGATGAAAATGCCAATGCTCTAGACTACTCGGTACCTTTTGTTGGTAACCTGAGAAGGACCCTGGTCTGATCAAACTTGCACCAAGAAAATGGTTCTATTGCCGGGACCTATGTTAAAAGGGAACCTGTAGGGAGGATGCTTCCACGTATTCAAGGATCTAATATTGACCAATGGTGGGAAAGAAACTGTGACACCTTCATATGGAAAGAAGCAGAGCTGAGGGGAAAATTTGTGGAAGATACTCACGAGGCAGTCTTTTACTCAGAAAGATCGAGTGACCAGTACGAGATATTCTGGGTTAAGTTCCCGGAATAACTTTTCCACTGGATAAATAGGCTCCAAGAAGCTCCAGAGTTCCAAGAATGAGTCAAGAGGACCGGTACTTAGGACACAAAAAATATTCCAGCACTTAATTGGCTAGATTGTCCAGTCACACGAGCGATTGATTTATGGGTGAATACCATGTTATAAGGATACATTATCGAGTTTGCAGCTGAGAACCACCAATATTTTTCGTGAGCAGAGGTGAATTTCAAGAAAGACGCAAAGGGAAGATTGTTGAGAGGAATCCCCCTGTGGATTAAAGTTTTCTTGATGGAAGAGGGGATGCTGACTATGTCCCTGAATGAGACGGCAACGTAAACACCCTTGCTTGGGGTAGGGTGAGGATGGGGTAGAGTCATGGCCTGAGAGAGGGGAAGGGTTCTTTGACAAACGGGGGGGGGACAATAAGAAATAGACTCAAGAGATGAGCGAGCCTTGAAAAGAGCCGCCATAGTTGAGAAGTGGTGGCGAGGAAAGATCAAGAAAGCAACAAGACAATCTGAGAAGTTGCGGAAAGAAGTCGGACCAGGAGAAGTAGAGGAAAGACAGATGGAAGAGTTGCGGAAGATGAGAAGACAGGAAAGAATGGTCAGTCAAAGATTAAGTGAGAGAGAAGCGCATAGAGAAAGAAGTCCCCAGGTGGTTGGACAAGAAGGAGAAGGTGTATACATAAGACAGGAGGAAGCCGACATAAATCTTGAAGAAGAAAGAGAAGATTCAACCCCGATGACAGGAATTATCCAGAATCCGGCTGAAGAGACCGCTCCAGTGGAAGAAAACGAGACCCCTCAGATCAAAGAAAACCACCATGAATTGCCCATACCCTAAGTTTCTTCTATACAAGTGGTAAGTTTGATACTACTCTCTCATTCTAGTTCTATTCCAGTACAATTAGTTAGTCAGTCACAGCCATGAAGTGCGAGTACAGGGAGGATATTGGGATCCCTTGGTAGATTGCAAGTAGGACTGTTAGGTTTCATTTTGATAAGAGCACCAAGATCAACAATGGATGGTCACGCGAGAGGTTCGATTACCCGATACCCAAAATTCTGGGGTAAGGGAGATGAAGATGTTGAGCATCATTGGTTCTTGTGCGAGGCAATTTGGAGATCTAGAGGGACTCCAGATGTGAATAAGTTGGTTAAGTTCTAGACTACCTTGAGGGGTCACACTCTCAAGTGGTACATGAAGATTATTGAACCAAGAGTGCCAGAAATGCAAGGTCAAGCGTTCACACTTGGCCAGGTATGGAAAAGGTTCATAGCGGAGTTTAAACTACCTCAGTCAGAACAACATGCTCTGTTTGACTTGCATGAGATTCAACAAAGGGAAGGTGAATCAGCCTGGGAATACAGTAAGAAGTTTAAAGATGCTATAGGGAGGTTAGCACATCCAATCCATGAGGAACATCAAAGGGAATGGTACATTTAGGGACTGCTACCTCTGACTTGGATTCTGCTAATGCAACAACGAATTACCAGTTTGACAGATGCCTTGGAACAATCGATGAAGGTTGAAGCCATGGCGGGATACCCTAGGAGCCTGAGAGTGACTAGAGCCCCAACATATGCAAATTTGGCGCAACTACAAGGGAAAATATCAATGCTTACAGAAAAGGTTCAAGAATTGACAATACCTAGACTAGGACGATCGCAGGTTTGGTGCACCGTATGTTATACAAAAGGAGATTTGGTGAATGAATGTCCACGAATGAGGGGAATGGGACCTCCTTAGAATCCGTTGGGACCCTCACCAGAACCCACGGGAGGAGTTATGCAAGTGTCTTCGAACTTACCATTCCATAATCCCACCCCATATCATGCTTTTCCAGGGAACCAAGAAACACCAACAGTGAGTATTGTGAAATATGCCGAATCCATAGGCATGGGCCAAGACAATGCCCCATTCTGCAGAAATATTCGACAGTACCAAATACAATACACTGTGAGTTCTGCGCATCTACCGCACATACTACCGATCAATGTAGAGTATTGGATGCACTTGCAGACAGGTTGGATCAAACAACATTCAGGGTGAATGAAAACCCTTAGGGATCGGGAAGAGGTCGAGGAGGTGAATCTGGAGGAGACTTCAAAGGAGGAAGAACTGGGGGAAGAGGGCCAAGAATATGTTATAACTGTGATGAGAAAGGCCATATGGAGAGAGACTATCCTCATCTGAGTCGGCCATGGTGCTCTCACTGTAGAACCAATGGGCACACAACTGAAGACTGCCTAAGAATTAATTGCAAAATGGGAAGATCGAGTACGTCAATGAGGAACTAACCTCATGAATTTAGAAATCAATAGAGTTAGTAAGGGACAATTACCCAACCTCAATATCATCACTCGAGGAGGAGCAAAGACATGAGCTAATGCTGATACTTGATCCGTCGAATCTTTTAATGACTTATGGTTGAGTTTTAATTTTGCATGCGTTAATTAACCATTTGAGAAATTTAGTGAAAGGATGAGGAAAGAAGAGGAATTATGACAACCATATACACATATGCAGATCTGAAATGAAATAATAGACAACAAACCATAACACGCAGATTGATAACGGAGTTCGACACAACTTTGCCTACGTCTCCGTGCCTTTGTCTCTGTGGGGGAGGCTTCTTTATTGCTGCTCAAAAGCTAAAAATTACATCGCTTCAATTCCAAATGGCTACAAGACTGATCTGATCATGTTCTTCCAAATCTCAAGAACCCTACAAAGAAAACGGCACGTAAAACGAATGTTCGGAGCTCCTAGAAATGATCTGACAACGTCTCCTCCTCAAAAGCTTCTCTGCATCAAAATGGCTTTATTTTGGTTTCCCTTCAGTATAACTCTACTCTGACTGCTCCTATGGCTTCAGAGCATCCAAAAACCCCTATTTGGGCTCTTTCGACACCTCAATCGGTCGAAAAATGAAGAAGTTATGCCTCCTGGAAATCTTCCCCTTTATGCTTGCTGTCTTTGCATCTACAAATTGCACCCTTCTTCATAAACCTGGCACACACGCTTATTTAAGCACAAAAACCTGGCATCGGGCACAACCGCGCCAACGGTGCAAACCGTAGGACAGTTAGGGCGCCTTCAGCCCCTAACCGCCTAGCACTCGGGCACATGAAGGTCCATAAGACCTTGGGCTAGTGCAAAAAGGGCTAACCGTTTAACGGGCCAATGGCCAAGCGCCAAGTGTCGGGCGCATTCAAAACCGTTTAAACCAATTTAAAAAAAATCCGCATGCACATATCCATATAGCAAAGGGTCACATGCATTACAAATGAACCAATGGCTGGGGCTAAGCCCTAGCCCCTTTCGGCCATATTACAACAATTACACTTTAAATAAATATAAAGTGGTTCATTTAAATAAGAAATAACATGGTGCATTGGTAAAGGACCATTTCCTAAAGTGTTGGGCCTGGTGGTGGTCGTGGGTTCAAAACCCATGGACCCCAAAACATTTTTTGAAACATGCCACTTCAATTGATGACTGGGTGCCACGTGGTTGCCCATGACTGGGCCACGTGGCATCTCCCCATTCGACGGATTAATGCCACTTGTCAAATATTGACTGGTCCAGTTGCCTGCCACATGTCTGCCCTGTCAGCGAACCTACCCAGTCACCATCAGCCAGAGAGTGCCACGTCATCTCTTGCACAGTCAACATGCTGACATCAACGTTGACTTTTTGACAAGTTGACCTTTGACTTTTTACCTGTTTGGGCTTCCGATCAGAACACGATAACTTTCGCATACGGAGCCCATTTGACAAAGTAAATATACTGCCAGAATCAGGAAGACGAGACGGACACAATGGTACTAGTTTCGTCATATTCCGAGCACTTTCATTTTTGAGCATTTTTCAAGCCCTGTTAGGCTTCTGGATCTGATTTCGGATCAATACTCTTCCTCAAATCCAGAAAGCAATACCTAAAGAAGACAAGTATGACCCTCTAAAACAAAATTTGTTCTTTAAAGATGCCATAGAAGTATTTCAGAATAATCCTAGCCCTGAGATGCGAGAGAAATCCCCATATCCTATTGTTTACCCTAAAATTGCGCAAGTCCTTGCTTCACCCCCTGCACCCAGAAACCTTGCAGTCGCACTGAGACAACCTGAGCAACCTCAAAATGTAGTTGACCTTCGGTTTCAATTATTCTCTGACATTCTCAGGAATGATCTATTAACAGAGAAGTTGTGCAATGCGCTATACCTAGTTTTATGGAATGAAGAACCCATAGAAGCATGAATAAGGACTAATCTACCTCAGAAGAGTACTCAGAAAGTGCAGAGAAGAAAAGTAAGAACTGGAAAAGAATTCAGATTAGTAGCCCAGTTAGACAAATTTGAGATCAAGGATGTCATGTTGGATCTAGGATCCGATGTGAAAATTCTGCCTAAGAAGACTTGGAAAGACTTAGGAAAACCTAGGCTAACATATTCCCCAATTTAGTTAAGAATGGCCAACCAATATTGTATTTTCTCAATAGGAAGACTAGAGAGTGTGGAAATAGATGTTGCGGGAGTAAAGAATGTAGCTGACTTTGAAGTGATTGAAATCATGGGGGATAAGGACCCTTACCCTGCACTACTTGGCATTGATTGGGCCTATGAAAACTATGCAATAATTGACTTAAAGAAAGACACCATGAACTTTGAGGCTGATGGAATCAAGGTAGTTCAACCCTTGGACCCATATTTAGGGCCCATATATACAAAGCCAAGTGACAATAGTATGGAAGGAGAAGACTTGGACCAATTGTACACTGTAACAACAGGAACAAGAGATGATTATATAAATCCTACTTTTGATGGATCAATAAGTTGGAGGAGTATATAGTCAGTGGATGAAGATTCAGAACTGGCATTTGACAGTTGGAAACAAGGCTCGTACGAAAAATTCTCATGGAGATGCGTAACTATCAGAGAAACTAGATGGGTTGGGACCGAAGTTAGAGAACACCCAGTATATGATGGTACCTCAGGACTCGATAGTTTTCTGCTCAGCATGGAAGAAAAGGTAGTAGAGGATCAAAGGATTTCAGTACTAGATATAGCCCTCCAGGACACTCCTGCCAGATGGTGGGCCAATCATAAAGCATTACTCAGAAATTGGGATGATGTGAAGCAAGCTGTCAATTCTAGGTTTCAAAATAAGGAGTAGCTGGAATCAAAGATGTAGATGGATTTCCAAGTTGCGCAACTGTTCAATAGATAATTTGATCCTAGAGCACATATTGAACAGTGCGTGACACAGTGGCAAGTTGCGGAAATACCCTCTCACTTCTGGGTTCAGGTATTTCCCCACTCTCTAGGTCCAATCCCGAAAGCTTGGTTCATACACGAGGAAACCCGAAGACAGACCAACGACTGGAAAACGTTGGCAACTCATTTTTGCAAGGACTTCTTGTTTACAAGTAAGTACCATGAGCTTGAAGTAGTCCTGCAAAAGATTAAGGAATTTCTTTTTACAGATAATAGTAATCAGAAATCAAACCTAGTGGTATGTACAAAACATAGCCGAGAACTTAAGACTAACCTTCACCTACCCTCAACCAAGAAGCCTATAGAATGCTATAAGATTAGCAGGGATTCAGAAAGCCCACATAATTTAGAGGAATTAAGAAACCTAGCCATTAGAGAGACAAAAGGGAATAGAGAAATACAAAACACCATACCCAGTTAGACTGATAGTTCCTACAATCACCCATTAAAGTTGCGCAAAGTCAATATAGGGACCACAAAGCAACCTAAGATAGATATGGTGGGAGACTACTGGGATGAGCAAACTAGTCAAGAAATACAGAGCTTGTTGTAGTAATATGAGGATTTGTTCCCAAAGACCTTTTCAGAGTTAAAGGGAATCAAAGGAGTTATGGGAGAAATGAAAATTGAATTAAAACCAAGATCAAAGCCCGTGAGGCATAGACCACACCATCTTAACCCTAGAGTAAAAGAAAAGGTTAAGAAGGAGATAGACAAGATGTTGGAAGCAAAACCTATTTTTGTAATGGAAGAAGTAGAATGGGTCAACCCAATAGTTGTCCAAAGTAAGAAAGGCACAGAGGATATCAAGGTCTATGTAGACTATAGAAGCCTCAATTTTGCATGTGTGCATGACCCTTTCCCAACACCTTTTATTGATGAGGTGCTAGAACAGGTTGCGGGGAAGGAAGCGTACTCATTCATAGATGGATTTTTAGGGTACCACCAAGTAAGGATTTCCAAAGAGGACAAAAACAATACCACATTCATAACATAATGGGGATCCTTTGCATACAACGTGATGCCATTTGGCTTAAAGAATGCCCCTGTAGTTTTCTCTAGGATTGTAATAGCAGCTTTTAGAGAGTTCATTCACAAGTTTATAGAAGTTTATATGGATGATTGGACGATATATAGTTTGCTCAAGGAACATGTAGCGTTGTTACGTTTGATGCTTGACAGATGCATAGAATTGCAGATATCATTGAATATCAGAAAGTGTATCTTCTACGTACCACATGGAAATTTGTTGGGCCACATAGTATGTCGAGAAGGAGTATTGGTAGACCCAGCCAAAGTTGCGGTTATTGTGAATATGCCACCACCTACAAGTGCTAAGCAGTTGCACTCCATGCTATGACACATAGGGCACTATCGCAGGTTCATCAGAAGATATGCAAACATTACTGCACCTCTGGAAAATCTATTGAAAAAGGTCGAAATGTTCCAATGGACCCCAAAATGTGATAAAGCATTCAAGACCCTAAAGGAGAAGATCAACACAACACCGATTCTGATATTCCCAAACTAGGAAAATGGATTTCACGTCCACATAGATGCTTCAAGTATTGCCTTAGGAGCTATCTTAGCGCAACCTAGAGATGGAGCCATGGATCATCCTATC
Organism: Picea engelmannii; assembly: GCA_009831015.1. Taxonomy (NCBI): domain Eukaryota; kingdom Viridiplantae; phylum Streptophyta; class Pinopsida; order Pinales; family Pinaceae; genus Picea; species Picea engelmannii. Next base: position 49,422 of record ML805808.1, on the reverse strand, counting down.
TATTTTGCGAGCAAGAAGTTGTCACGGGCTGAGTGCAACTACACAATGACAAAAAGGTAGGGTTTAGCCATGATTTATGCTTTGCAGAAATTTATACATTATCTGTTAGGTTCTCATTTTAAGTTCTTTACTGATTGTTCTGCATTGAAATATCTAGTTAACAAACCTGTGTTGGAAGGGAGGATTTGTAGATGGTTGCTATTATTTAAGGAATTCTCTTTTGAAGTAATTATTAAGCCTGTAAGATGCAACGTAGGACCTGATCACCTGTCTAGATTAGAGTCAGGGGAAAGTGGCAGAGCAATTGACGATCAGCTCCCAGATGCATATTTGTTACGGATTGATGCCATACTGGAGTATCTGGAGGACATAGCAGTTTTCTTAAGTACAGGAGCCTACCCAAAAACATATTCCGCAACCCAGAAATGCCATATGGTTGTTAGAGCAACAGGTTACCAGTTGATCGTAGGACAATTGTATAAATTGGGACTAGATAGTATCCTTAGAATATGCGTCTTGGATCATGAAAGACAAGATATATTATGGGAATGCCATAATAGAGTTACGGGAGGTCATGTAGGAGGAAAGGCCACTGCACAGAAAGTTCTCCAAGCTAGACTTTGGTGGGCAACGCTCTTCAAGGATGCAAAGGTATATGCTAGATCATGTGATGTTTTTCAAAGAGTGGGTAAGCCATCACGATGATATGAGTTACCACTTCAACCAGTTCGATCTCTACAGGCATTTGAGAAGCGGGCAGTTGACTTCATTGGACCGATCAACCCCACAACTAAGCATTAAAAGGCCAGGTACATTATTACCGCAACAGACTACCTTACACATTGGGCTGATGCAGAACCTGTTAAGGACTATTAGACCAATACTGCTACTAGGTTCCTCTTTTTAGAATATTATCACTCGAGTTTGATGTACTAGGAGTCTAGCTAGTGATCAGGGAGCTCATTTTATTAGCAGCACTATAGCAAAGCTTACAAAAGAGTTTTTGATCCAACATCACAAAAGCAGCTCCTACCACCCTCAAGCCAACAGAATAGTAGAAGCATTCAACAAGATTCTAGAGAGAGGGTTAACAAAAGTCTATTGCGCAAATCGGGAAGATTGGGATGACAGAGTTCCAACAGTACTACGGGCTTATGAGACAACCACAAAGAAACTCCACAGGTACATGCCATTCCAACTAGTTTATGGGAAAGAGGCAGTGGTGCCTTCTAAATTCATCACTCCAAGTTTGTACATTGCATATATCACACATATGTCAAAGGAGGAATTAGTTGCGCAAAGACTTATGGAGTTACAAGAACTCGAGGAGACCAAGTTTTTAGTAGACTTCCATCAGTCGGTTGAAAAAGCAAGGCAAAAATCTTGGCATGACAGACACATTAAAACTAAAGTATTTGCGCAAGGAGACAAGGTTCTACTCTATGACAGTTAGTCCAAAATCATCTTGGGAATTTGTGCATGCATTGGTTGGGACCATTTATAGTTGCAGAGATACGACCCTTAGGAGCAGTCAAACTTGCACAACTAGATGGTATGCTGCAGCCAGGATGGGTGAAGGGTGCTCGCTTGAAACCCTATATGTCTTAGAATTGAGCTAAAGGGACTGTTGCTCTAGTTCAAAGGAACATGTATAATAGTTAGATTTGTTTTTTCTGCAATTTTTGTAAATTCAGTTAATAAAGTTGATGTGCGCAGTGTTGTGCCGCGACATGTAGTTCATTTTTTGTTTAAGTGTTGTTTTATGTAAAACTGCTTACTTGGCAGTGCAGGATCAGAAGCATAAACAATCTGTTAATGAAATTCATTAATATGACGGAGAGCCCTTTGTGGTCGGAGGGAGAATGAATCCGAATGCAATCTGAGTCAATGTGCCACATGCAACCAATCCAGTCACAACCTTTATTGTTATTATGGTACCCCGTCTAAATTTAGTTAATCCATAAAGCTGCGATACACGAACATGCCATTGGTATTCATGCCAGGATTCCCACCAGTCAAATGGAAAGGTCTGAAATCGACCACATCCCTATCCAACTTCCACAACAAATGCCAAAATTGCTCAATATGATTTACCCCGTTAACCCGTCCCGTCGGACAACTCAGATCCAAGTCGCATCCATATGGTCATGATGAACAATAGTTATTGCTAAACTTGCATGCCAAGCTCGAGTATAAGGCTATGACAACTCGCTGTAGAATGTGTTGTTTCCAAAGAACTCTACAATTTTTGAATTCTGTAGAGCGAGCAAGCCTGTGCAGTTTTGAAACCCATAGTTGTGATCCCTAATCCTTAGCTCGCCGCATAAGTTGTGATAACTTATAATCCACAATGCCAAGAGCCATAGGAAGTCGAAGTGCCATGTCTAAAGATGCAGTACCAGACGAGCCCTGCGACCCTCGAGTCAAGGTCGTGGGTGATCTCAAGGGGAAGGTGGATGTTGGTTAATCATATGTCCTGTCTGAGTTTAAATCTTCATCTTGAGCGACCCAGGGTGTTTGTTTGGGGTTCCAACAAAGCCTCTAAAACTATCGGCCCTCCTAGTAAACCAGAAGGCAAAGCAGTGCACAGGATGCACCGCATTGTCTCATCCGAGAAAGTCTTAATGGGTGGCTACAATACTCATGTGTTTGCAGCTAGGATTGAGTGGGAGATCTGAGAACTGTACGTTGAGAGTTCTATTTTAACTTATTACCACAATACACTATCATTTATGATTACGCAGGGAATATAAAAACTCATTCATTTAACATATCAACAACTACTGAAGACAATAAAGAAACACATGCATTCAATCACATAACACAGGTTTTACCATGGTTCACCCCCCCTGGGCTACGTCCATAGAGATCTGGCTCTTCGCTCTTTTATTATAGTAGTTTTGAAACTACAATGTCACGCGCTTTACAACTCATCTCAGATGGGTTGAGATCTATTATGAGGTGGACTAGATCGCACCAGGATCCTAAGCCTGTGGTCTAACCCTCAAGATCTACCCTCCTCAGTCCCCTCTAGCACAACAACTTACAAAATTAGGTCATACAACAAAATATTACATCGCATTCGCTTTCTCGCATCCCTCCTAAATTCATCACCACTATTAGACCTAGGTATCTACATTTCTATGTTTTTGGCTCGCCAGCCATTACAATGTGTTGCAAAAATCCTAACCCTAACATCATTAGGTTTTCCATGCATGCGCGCATGCTTCTCTTCCTTCCAGCTGTTGCTTCCCTCATGCATGCCTTCTTTGCCAAAACCACCTTTCTTTCCTCTTTGGCCTACTTCCAACAGGCCCCCAACATTGACATTTGGCTTGTCCCGAGCCACATAAATTTTGTGCACTTCGTCTATCTCCCTGGTGATTGCCTGGAGCTTCTCCTTGAGCTCCGCTGCTTGTGTTTGAGCTTGCGCGGTCTTCTCCTTGAGTGCGTCTACTGTCTGGACTGCAATCTCGTCACTGATCAACCTTGCGCACTCTGCCTGGGTCTGTGCCATATATGTCTTGGCTTCCTCTACCTATGCAATGACTTCTGCTACTCGCTCTTGAAGCAGTTCCATTTGAGCATGACGCTCCTTTTTCTGCATTTGCGCAGTGGTGAGTTCTTCCTATAGTTTCTTCATATCCTGCGCCCCTTTGACACGCTACGTGATGGACATTGTCTTCTGCCTCTGCTTGAGGTCTTGGATAGCTGCACTTATTCTTTCTTCTTCCTTGTCCCATTGCTGGACTTGCTGATCCACTTATAGCTTTGTCCAAAGCTGTGCTGCATTATCGAACAATTTGGTTGCTGCACTGACCTATTGCTCTATCTCCTGTAGTTGCTTGGTTGCCTTATGCTTCCTTTTCTCCCTTACCTCTAGTGGGGTGGTAGGTGTGAGCTGCTTACGAAGATTATTGATCTCCTTTTGATATTGATCAATTGCATGCGCAATCTAAACAATCTTCTCTCCTGTTGTGAGTTCTGCCCTCCGTGTGGTCTTTGGAATCTTCTCATAAGTTCCGACCACTTTTTGTTCCAATCCGTTCACGCGCTCCCTCTCCTGTTGGGTCTCAAGCTTGGCCTGCTCATATATCAATTCCAGCGCATCTTGTTTATCTTTTGCCTGTTGTAATTCGACTGTGTTTGTGCATGCACGAGACTATACTTCTTGGGTAACACTAACTTGTAATTTGTGTAGAGCTTTGGATGGTATCTGCGGCAATACCAATTAGAGTTGAGATAAGTCCTTTAGGGGTGTCTGCCCCATGATCTCGTCCAGGTGCATCATGCTAGGTGTAATGTGGAATGTTGCACTCGGATGCGGTATTGTGTGGTTGTATCTAGCTCACTTGCTTCAGGTTCTTCTCATGTCTGTGATGTTGATGATCCTATTCCTATGCTGCTGTCCGCTGCCTGCGCTTCCCCAATTTACTTGAGGAACTATTGCATGTCTGCCAGCTCCTCTTGAATTCTATCTCTGTGGTGTAAAACATTCTCAAAATCCTCGGCTATGCAATCCTAAACCATTTGGGCTATCATTTCTGCATCATCCTCTGTGATCGTGTATTCTAGAGGTTTTCTCTGCGCCTTCATCTTCTTGTGCGCACCCCCCATCTGAGTAGATGGCCTCTTAGTCAGGCCTGGTTCTTGTGGATTAGGACTTGGTGTAGTCCCCTGCACTACCTCAACCTGTTTCTGCTGTACTTGGGTTGGCTGTGTATTATCCTTCTTCCCCTTCTGGGTCCCCATCTTAGCCGTCCCTTCTTTCGTCTGCTTTTTTTTGGTCTGGCATGTCCTTGGTTTCTTGGGCATCGAGACTTTTTGAGGCTGCGTTTCTTCCTGCCCTGCCTTCTCTTCTGCTGTCCTTGTAGGTATGTCTTGGGTGAGGAATGGAGTCTTCCAGTCGTCTTCCCAATCCCTGATAACCATTTCGATGTCGCCCTCTGTGATGCAGTAGCACAATTGTAGCCATTGCTTGTTGGGGTCCTTCCATGCCTATATCCATATCGCATGTTGAGTGACCTTGAAGTTGGCGATGGCCTCCTGTAGATTACGTAGTTATCCTTCAAATATGGATGCGTTCATCTTTCTGATCCTGGTGTCTAACATGACACCAAGCGATAAATATCTCGCTCCATGATTAGGTTTGGGTCTGGTGGTGAAAAATACATATTTCGGTTCCTTCCATCCCATAATGGCTACCAGCATGAGCAACCATGAGTAATGGAATTATGTTCCTAGACTCTGCACATTCTTGCATTCATCTAAAAACAAATTCAAAAGATAGGGTGCCTAGCTAACTGTGGTGCCCTCGACACATTATGCTGCAACTGCGACGACCCTAGCCGAGACTTCCTCCTTGTGGCATTTTCTTAGCATCTTGCAGTCCACGTGTCTTGCGGCCATTTGTGTCACATAATCATTGATCCTTTTGATGACGATTCCTCGCGTCCTCCTGTCAGTGCCATATTTCTTTTTCATCTCTTCCACGAGTGTTATCTCTTTTGTTTTGTCGTCGAGAAATTGCACAGGATCCATGCCTTAGGATGGCAGCCCTATAATGTGCGCAATGAGATCTACGTCTATCGAGATGAGCTTGTTGAACCATATATCCCCACCATGTGTGACTGCCATCAATTGTTTGACACAACTACTTGCATATTGTCCTCTGCCAAAGTGTGGTAGCTCTAGCAGACCTAAAATCCCTATTTTTGCCAATCATGTTGCCCAATGGAGTGGTTGATTAACTGGTTCCCCAAATGCTTCCAGACCCACAGTCTGTAGGTAGAATTTCTTTGCAAACTCCGGGAACTTGTCTGTGTCCATTACATCGTGGTCCGAGTATTTTAGATTCTCGACATAACCTAGCAAGTCTGATTTCAGCCGTGCCCCTTCTGGTATACGCGAAAAAACAATGGCTGTGATGGGTTGCTTGCTTGGTGACCTAGGTACCTAATGCTTGTCCTTTTTCGGTAGTGGCTACCTCGAGGTTGTAGCCTCCATTGGTCATTCTTCGACATACTGTTTTGGCCAGCCAGTGACATCTTCCACTGCTCCTTTCTATGGGTGGTCTGACATGGTTGTTTGAGATTCGTCTGGCTCGACTGTTGGTTCTTGATTTGTAGCCGTCCCATTGACTCTTAGAGCTCCTTTAGGGTTCTCTGGTTGTGCTAGGCTGCTTATGCCCTAGTTCTATTGCTCATGTTCCTCTTCCGACATATCCACATTCATGCCCTTAGGTGTTGGTTGTTGGGTTTCTTCTACCATGGGTGTGGGGTTCATCAGTGTTGTATCTAGTGATGGGATTTCGTCAACATTGACAACCTCTAGCGACTGTTGTTCACTTTCCTGTGATTGTACCTGTGCCCTAGTTCTAACTCTGGAGTGTCTCGAAGTTTGGCTTGGTTCTACTTGCTTGGGTGGTACCATGGTGGTGAAATGTCAATTGCTTATTGAGTTCAATGATCTATGTAACCTATGTGAACTTTGCTTTGTGCTCCATAGGCTCTATCGCTCTCTGTCGTTTCCAGTCTCGCAATAACCTATTTTCTCCCGCGTTCGTGATTTTTATGGGCATCGTACGAATCTTGTTGAAGACGCTACCTTTATTATGGATTCAATTAACCTCCGGTTCCTTCGTACTTGCCATTACTCTCCTTCTCCGTCTCTAGTTGGCGCGATTAATGCAATGTCCTGTTGGTCCTTTCCAACATTCAATTCTGCATGCTTTCATCGGGTTTGTATTCTGAAGTGTGCATGCCCATTCTCCTTCTGACGTACTGTACCTCTGTTGGTATCATTTAATATCCTGTGTTTTTTTTTTTTTTAACTGCGTGGTGACTTTCAAGTTGTGGGTGATCAACTGTCCTTGTACAACTCCAGTTGGCTCATGTTGATCATCCCTCTGAGTTATGCATTCTGAGTTTTCCTGGGTGTTGAATGGATTTGCTGTCATACATCAACACTAGATCTCCTTCCTTGAAAGTTTTCTTCTTGATGTGTCTTTCATGCCAAGCTTTGTACCTTGCTTTCTGAACTTGTTGGTGGAACCCTGTTAGGATCCGATCATCCTCCATGGTCATCAACTGATTTAGTCTCTCCTGTACTGCGCCTCATTCTGTCATGTGTGTAATTGCTACTAGTCACAAAATGGGTACCAAAAATTCTAATGGCACCACTGCTTCTTGGCCATATACCATTTTAAATGGCGTGTGCCCTATCAACTACTTGTACGTGGTCCTGTAGGCCCACAATACTGTTGGTATTTTGAGGTCCCAATCATCCCTATTGACATTACAGATCTTTGTCAGTGCATTCTCAAGGATTTTGTTAAATGCTTCTACTGTGCCATTTTCCTGTGGGTGATATGGTGTGCTCTTCTGATGACGTACTTCAAACTCTTTAGTCATAACATTGATAGTGTTGTTAATGAAGTGCGTGCCTTGGTCGCTCATCAAAATTCTTGGGCACCCAAATCTAGTAATTACTTGTTCAAATAGAAATTGTGCTATTGTTTATGCGTTGCAATCCTTCACTGGTGCTGCTTCCTCCCATCTTGTCAGGTATTCTGTCACGGTGATAATGTACCTTGCTTCTGTTCTTTTTGCTGGTGGGTTGATTGGTCCCACAAAATCGATTGCCCATTTATCGAATGCTTACAATTTATTACCTGTGGTCGTAATGGCATCTCGTCCCTTCTATTGGGTTTACCAACTCTTTGACATACATCGTATCTCTGGCAGTACTCCTTTGAGTCTCTGTGAATGGTCAGCCACCATAGTCCCACGCGTAATACCTTCTGTGTGGTAGTGTTTCCTGCGTAATGTCCTCCTACTATTCCCTCATGGGCTTCCGCTAAAACTCTTGGTCTTTTGTGTTCTAACACATATCTTCGCAAGATGCTATCTGCACCCATTTTATATAATTGTCCTGTGATCAGTTGATAGTCTGCAACCCGGACTACCAGGTTTTCTTCTGCACAGTGTTATATTCCTGTGGCATAGTACCTGTGCTCAAGTACTCAATGATATCTGCAAAGTATTCATCATCGATTTGGATTGAAAATATCTGTGCGTCCGGGAATTTGTCCTCTAAATTCATAGGTTCTTCTCCGTTTGTGATGCTTGATAGGTGGTCAGGTCCTCCATTCAATTTTCCCGGCTTGACTATTATTTGAAAATAAAATTCTTGAAACAATAGTAACCATCGACATATTCTCCCCCCCAACATTGGCTTGTTGACTAGGTATTTAAGGGTTGAGTGATTTGTGAACATCTTAAAGTGTTTTCCAAATAAGTAGTGTCTAAACTTTTGCAGTGCGTAAACCATAGCTAAGCCTTCACTCTTTGTGGTGTTATAGTTCTGTTCTGATTCTGATAGCTTTCTGCTCTTAAATGATATAGGGTGATCCAAATCTCCTACTCCCGGTTGTGCCAAGATAGCTCCAAGTGCTATGGCTGATGCATCTACATGTACGTGGAATGTCTTCTGCCAATCTGGAAATACTAGTATTGGTGCAGTGACCATCTTTTCTTTCAGTGTATCCAGACCGTGTTGCAATCATCGTTCCACTGAAACTTTGTATCTTTTCTTAACAGTTTCTCCATTGGTGCAGTAATCTATGCGTACCCTTTGATAAACTTTCTGTAGTATCCCGTGTGCCCCAATGTCGCTCTTAGTTGACATACTATTTTTGGTGATGACAAGTTAACAATTACTGCAATCTTTGTAGAATATACGAGTAAACCTTGTTTGCATACTATATGGCCCAATAGTATCCCAAACAGTGTTCTGAATATACATTTTTTTTTATGTTTAGTGATATCTGTCATTGCCTACATCTTTCTAGCATCAGACATAAGACCTTTACATGGTCTTTCAACAAACTATAGACTGTCCAATCGTCCAAGTATACCTCTAGAAACTAGTGGATGAATTTCTTCAACACGAGAATGACTACTTTGGAAAATATTGTTGGTGCATTCTTCAGTCCAAATGACATGATTGTGTACTGGTAGGATCCCCATTTTGTAGCAATCATGGTCTTGTATCTGTCTTCCTGTGCTATCTTGATCTGGTGGTAGCTTGAGAATCCATCAGTGAATGGGTAAACTTCGTGTCCTCCTATGTTCTCCAACACTTCATCCATGAAAGGTGTAGGGAACGGGTCATGTAGGCATGCATCGTTCAACTTCCTCAAGTCGACGCATATCCTTATCCCTCATTTTTTCTCCTAAACTACCATTGGGCTTATCCATTCCGATTCTTCCACTGGTTCTATGATTCTAGCTTCGAGCATCTTATCGATCTCAGCTTTGACTTTTTGCTTATATATCGGGTTCAATCTGTATGGTCGCTGTCTGATCGGTCTCGCTTAAGCTTTGAGTGGTATCTTCATTTCTCTTAGCTCTCTTTCTATACCCTTCATCTCTATAAATTTTGTGGGAAATAGGTCGCTTTACTCGCGCAGTAACTCTATTATGATTTCTACTGTTTGCTCATCCCAGTAATCTCCAATGTTGGCCATTTTGGGATTTGTTGGCATAGGGGAAGACCTAGGTTTCAATGCTCAAGAGAGCACCAACAAAACCCTAACTACCGGCCCTTTCGACAACACCTGCGAAGCATATGAAGTCTCACCCGAGGTAGAGGCAGGGGTGGTTGCATGACTCCAGTGTCTACAACCTTAGCTGGGACACCAATATGTGATTACAACACCTTTACAGAGCACTTAGAAATTATAGTTCATTAATATCCAACCCTAGTTACAGTGCAGATAAACCCTAATAACAAAGCAACACAGTATTCACACAGATCCTATATATTCAAGCACTAAGCATATCAACATAGATTAGATCTAGCATTCATTCATTCTTCTCTTTTATTGCCTTCTGTCAATCTTCTACATGCACAGAGCCATGAGATATTACTCCACAGAAGACAAGAGATCTACACGCACTTCGCTAGATCCTCCTTCCCTGAGTTACAACACAAAGCCTATCCACAATATCTTACAATCCCTTGCACTTAGCTCTACAAGTCTCACACAATATGCACGAAGCATCTACAATCCACACTTTCACTTAGCACTTAACTCATCGGCCCCTTCCTACATCACCTAAATTTCTATTTATACATTACAAAAAGGGCCTAAACATGGGTAAACCCATGTGTCGACATTCCCATACCCGTTACATAGCCCAAAACACAAAAATCTCTAAAAAGGGGCAGAGATCCTGTGATCTCTGCTTCGACTTGCGCTCCACCTTCGACAGCCTGTCGAAGTCCCAAAATAGGTCAATCATGACCAAGTTAGCTCAAAACTTGGTCAAGGGCCAATAAGCCCCCAACACTCACCTGTGACTCGTCTCAAGTCACTCTGATCTGGGTAGCTCTGCTTCAAAAGCCTTGAGCTTGGCTCGAGCTGCTTCGACTTGTTGCTGCACCACGACCTCCTGCTCGACGAGCTCTTGGATAACTACTTCGTTGACAGGCCCCTCAAAGCACTGTTCAACTGCAGTGATGACTTGATCTAGTTCTTCTCCTCGACCTTCAATCTTTGCAAATAGTTGGCAAGCCTCGTCCTGTATTGGTTGGAGCCTCTGAGTCACTTCCATGACTTTTCTCTGAATGGTGTGGACCTTCTGTTGAGCAGTGCACTATTCTTGGGATCACTTCATCCTCTTAACTGTTGACAGGGGATTTAACTGTGCCTGTACTGTTTCTACTTGCTGCTTTTCCTTCTGGAGCTGTGACTCCAGTGCCTTCAATTCAGGATCCTCAGTGAGTCGCTCATAAGTCTGGGCACTGTGATCACTTAGTTGTTTACATTCCATGGCGAGGGCCTTGATTCTCTCAACTACACTTCGAGCAGTTGCTTGTCTTTGATCTCGAACATCCTGCAGAGTGCTAGGCACTGCTTGTAGCTCTAGATCTGCGATTCTGTGCTGAAGCTGCTGGATAACTTTCGCAAGATGCGCGACTTGATGCTCTACTGGTTCTTTCGCTTTTTTCTTTAAGCTCGTCACAGAGAAAAGTGCTTTGCTGACTGCTTCTTTGACTCCGTGTTTCTCTGTGAGCAACTACTCTTTCTCTTGCTGGATTTCTACTTTCTCCTCTTCAAACTTTGTTTGGAGAGTAGCCTTCTCCTGCTGCACAACTCGACGTTGCTCTATGAATACTTTTTGTACTTGATTTAGGGCATTTATGTCCTGTTTTGTTTCTTCTTGTGCACGACGAAGGCAAGCTTCAGTCGCATTAGCTATTCTACGGAGGTTGGTAGTCTCATCTCCCAACTTTGGTGCTTCTGATGGCGGGGTCGCAGTGGATACTACGCGGCTAGATTGAAGGGCCTGTTGTACCCCTCTAAGTTCAACCTCGATTTTGTCGTACATCTCCTCTTACTTGGCTTCATGTTTCTACAAGACGTCTTTCAAGGCATCTGCTACAACTGTGATGATGAAGTCGAAGTCATCGACCGTGAGCATGGTTTGCATCATGGTTTTGCTTGCTCTTGACTTCTTCCATGAGGTAGGTTTCGTGGGGGAAACCTTTCTTTTCTTCGAGGGATCAATCTCATCAACAAGATCCCTAGGTGGTGTTACTTTGCCTTACTTCTGCTGATCTTCTTTTCCATTGGTCTCTTCTCTATCTACTTTGGCATCACCTCCTCGTCCAAGTGATACTGAATCATTTTCATCTGATGCACTGCTCAGGTTTTGTACTTCTTCGGTCTTCTTCCTTCTGCTGGTTCCAGGTGTGTTGTGTTCTTTGTAAGTGGACTCTGAGATGCCAAGTAGTTCGAGATCAGACATTTCTGCAGGGTCAGCTTGGATAAGGAGGTTTGTCGACCAGTCTTTGGTTATCTTCTCAATGTCCTCCTCTGTGAGCTTATAGTATGACTGAAGCCCTTCTTTATGCTCGTCTGCTCGCGTAGTGATAATGAAGTGTCGATCTGCGCGGAACTTCATGGGAGGTCTAAAGCGGGACGGGGTGTTTGGCGTCATGCAAGGGACAACTTCGATGTCCCTCTTCAACTGCACGTAGTATGTATGGAATAATGCGTTTGATTGCCACTGTTTTTCCATATCGCTCGAGTACCAGAGCGTGGTGAACTTCACAACAAGTGGTTCGAATGGATCAATGTCTAGGAAGGTCGCACCTTCCGACATCTCCCAAGCAGTAAACACTATGAGGATCAGGAGCCAACTAAAGTGGAACTCATAACCCTGATCCTGAGCTTTGCGACAATCCAATTCCAACTGATTGACTAGGTACTTCGCCCAATTCAGCTGGAGCCCTTCTACACATTTCCCGGTGAGGTCAATAAGGAACCTCGTGACATGTGTAGGTCTATTCTTTCTTACTAGATTTCCTGCGATCAACTGATAGGCCAGGCACACAGGCAGACAAGAGGCCTTCATCAATGCGGTTCCACCCGTTGCGGCGTGGTCCCAACAGTCTGATGGCGAGCTTTCTGGCCACAACTGTTGTTCTAACCGTTCAGGTCGTCGGGCTAATGGTTATAATGCTTTCAATGACTATATCGCTTCATCATGGCGAAGTGCCATGTTGCACGGTTCTGATATCCCTGCAAAGTTCCAGTTTTTCAAACTTTCCTTCTATGAAGTTCCTTTTGGAACCTTTTGCAACTTTTCTATCTTTTCTCTTTTCTTACTGAGCTTTTTAGCCTTCTTCCCTTTAATCTTTATCTCGGTATTCCCCTTTCCATTCTGATTCTTATCTCCTTTAAGCATAGTAACTCCGCGCTGTTGATGGTCTTTCGTAGGGTTTAAGGGTAATACTTCTTCTTTGTCTGGGATAGGTGCTTCACTATTATGTGAGTCTTCTTGTGGTCTTTCCACTTCGACATCCAAGTTTCTGGTTCTGAACAACTTTGATCTGTTCTCCCGTTCTTCAATCAAGTGCGCTATCCTCCTAGTCCTGAAATCTTTTAATTCCTACTTCTTTTGTTCTAAGACTTCTTCTTCTTTTCTTCTGGCCTGATCCCTATCAATCCAAGTTTTTCCTAGTAACATAACAAATGGGGCACTACTCTCAATAAATTTAACAACCTCAAAATCTTCCTTTGTCGAAGTTCCATGAGCTCTCATAGATATCTGGTTGAGTCTTCCACATAGGGTTATCAACTTTCCTCTAAATAATCCCATTCCTCCCAATGAAGAGATCATAGCAGGCTTTCCCAAAATTTCCCAAGTTCTTTCTGTCATGATATTCACCTATGTTCCCTCATCCAGAACACAGTCATTGTCGAAGTCCCCTATTCTTGTTTCTATGCATTCTTTTTCTTTGAAGATCTCTGATAAGTTGATATTTCTGTGATCATTTAGGGTTTCTTTCAATTGTAGCAAAACATTCTCTGATTCTTTCTAGGGTTCTGCCCTGGTCTTAGTTTCTTGATCTTCCTCAGGGTTTTCTTGTCTCATCTTCATTCTTTCAACCTTAGCAATCATTCTAGGGCAATCCAAAACTTCATGGTCTATAGCTTTATAACAAAGACAACTAGGTCTTTTATCAGGGCATTCCTTAGCAAGAAGTCCCGGTCTTATGCAACTGTAACAAATAATTAATCCTCTTTTTCTTTTAAATGATCCCTAGCCTTTCCTGTACTGCGCACTAGGATCATAGTAGTTAACCTGCAAAAAATTCTTTCTGGGGTCCTACATCCATTTGTTAGTCCAAACATTCTTTCTATGCATAGGAATAACATATCTCTCATTATTTCTATCAGATCTACTCATATCAAACCTTCTTTCATCTAGTTGTGCCCTATTTTTCAAGCTAGGACAAAACTTATCAAACATACCTAGATCCATTCTTTGCAAACAAAAATTTCCACTTATCTTACCTTTCTCAGAGCACAAATCTTTCAAACCTTAAAAATTTTCACTGTTCTTACCTTTAACAAAGCACAAAGCTTTAAGATCCTACCTCTTTTCTTCAGATCTGACTTTTCTTCTTAGCACAAAGCTTCAAAAGTCAAGTAGACTACTGTGCACTAGGAAACAGATCTACGCACAGAGCTTTCTTTTCTTTAGTTCCCAACAATCACAGTTTCAAGTCGGATACTGCACACTTCAATAGTAGATCTATGCACATAGCTTCTCTTTTTCTTTACTTTAGTTCCTAGCAATCACAGTTTCAGGTCCCGACCATGGAACCATTTGTTGGCACAGGGGAATACTTAGGGTTCAACGCTCAAGAGCACACCAACAAAACCCTATCTATCGACCCTTTCGGCAACACCTGCGAAGCAGATGAAGTGTCACCCGAGGTAGAGGCAGGGGTGGTTGAAGGACTCTAGTGTCTACAAACTTAGCTGGGACATCGATATGTGATTACAACACCTTTACAGAGTGCTTAGCAATTATAGTTCATTAATATCCAGCTCTAGTTACAATGCAGATAAACCCTAATAACAAAGCAACGTAATATTCACACAGATCCGATATATTCAAGCACTAAGCATATCGACATAGATTAGATCTAGCATTCATTCACATTATTCAGCACTAAGCTATCATATTAGAATATTCTAAGCATATATCAGTTCACTGAGAATTTAATCACATAGACAAAAGAACAAGCATAAAGCACAAAGCAACCATAACACAGGATATACGTGGTTCACCCCCAACCTGGGGCTACGTCCACCAAATCTTCTTCTCTTTTATTTCCTTTTGTCAATATTCTACATGCACAGAGCCATGAGATATTACTCCGTAGAGGACATGAGATCTACACACACTTTGCTAGATCCTCCTTCCTTGAGTTACAACACAAAGCCTTTCCACATTCTCTTACAATCCCTTGCACTTATCTCTACAAGTCTCACACAATATGCACGAAGCATCTACAATCCACACTAGCACTTAGCACTTAGCTCATTGGCCCCTTCCTACATCGCCTAGGTTTCTATTTATACATTACAAAAAGGGCCTAAACATGGGTAAACCCATGGGATGACATTCCCATACTCGTTACATAGCTCAAAACCCAAAAAGACCTAAAAAGGGGCCGAGATCCCACGATCTCTGCTTCGACTTGCGCTCCGCCTTCGACAACTTGTCGAAGTCCCAAAATAGGTCAATCATGACCAAGGTTGCTCAAAACTTGGTCAAGAGCCAACATGATTCTCAACTGCCCCAATGTTGACTTTCTTCACCTTGATTGACGCAACAATGACTTCTAATTCTATAGATGGATCCTCCACTTCTCTTTCTCCTTCCGCTTCATCGATCTGAATGTCGCACAGATCGTCTTCATCTGGTGCTTGCTCCTACACATGGTAACATGACAACAGTTCTTAACTGTCTGTTTGTTCTGCTGTTTTTCTTCTGTTATGAGTTCAAATTCTGTTTCATTGATGAATATTACCCCTCTTATTTGTTTAAGAGCTGCATCTATGTTAGGGTTCTCATGCTCAAATGAAAAAGTGACTCTAAAATTATGTTTCAATACCGTCCAGGTCGCAGTTCCTGGTCTGTATACCAGTTCGCTGGTATGCCCTCTAGAGTGTGTATGAAATGATGAGGCCATTCCTCTGGGGGGTGTCATTTTCCACAATGTTTTGCACTTCTCTAAGTGTTACGCTGGTGTCCCTTGTCCATCATACTTTTGCTTCTTGTTGTTTTTCTATTCTGTGCCGAACCTTATGTACAATAACCGCTTACATTGGTACCAATCTGTGATTGTCTCTTTGTGTGCGTGGCACCATCTTGCAGGTGTGGCCTTGAGTGCTATATCAAGTGATAAGAGTCTCCGATTCTCTAAAACTTCATCTTCATACTGTGCTAAGAATACTTGTAGATCGTTTACTCCATGGAAACTAGGTGGTTCCCTTACCTTTGTGCCTATCATGTTACTGCGCTGTCTATTCACGCACATCTTCTCGTGGAAACTTCATGTAGCCTTTGTTTGTAGTTCTCTAAACCAGTATCTGAGTCTGTCGCACATGAAGTAATGCTCTGCCAACTAAGTATCCCATCTGCAGTTGGGTTCACACAATACTCATCGTGTGCAGTTGTTCTGTACAACTGGCTGATTTCCTCTAATTCTAAGCAAGTGGGTTCTACAAACCTTTCCCCTTCAGATGGGTCTAATGGCACGATGACCCTGTATTCGCTTGACTCAAATGTCATTTTTCATGTCTTCAAATTGATATGGCCTGGTTGGAAAATGCCCAATCCAAACCAAGCAATGCTGGATATGGTGTTGTGTCGTCCACTATTTCAATCACTTCAAAGTCTTCTTTAGTGCGCACTCCATCCAGATCTACTGTCACTCCTTTTAGTCTACCAATTGGTAGGACTCTGTGTTGGTTTTCTAGTTTCAGTTGCAAAGGTGAATATCCTAATCTGGGCTCTCCCATACATTGCCATGTCTTCTTTGGTAATACATTAACTTCAGATCCCGGATCTAGTATGATATCTCTTATGTTGAAATCTCCGATGTTGGAATTCAGTCTGAACTCCCTACTTGTTCTTCTCCTTGTATGTAGGTGATTGACTATTTTTTGTTCTATTTTTCCTTCCATCTCTATCCTACATCTTTAATATATTTTGCAATATTTTGACAGATGATGGATCATTCAATAATTTTACACACGATTGAAAAAAGCATTTGATTGTACTTACTTGTCCCATGGGTTGCATTTCGTTGGTATGATCCAATGATGGAGACATCTCATACTCTGGTGCTTCCTTGCTTTGCTGCGAAGTTGAAGTCGACGCAATGTTGTCCTTCTGAAATTCTTGTTTGGCTTGCTTAAACATCTCCTTCTAATTCTGCGCATTGAACTGCTTTCTTGGTTCGACGTTCTTCTTCAACCACTGGTTTTGTACTGGCTCTTGTCGGACTGCGTCATTTCCTATTTTAGTTCCTCCACGATTAATTGTGTTGATGTTTCGTCGTTCATCCCTCGCTTTAGATGAAATCTACTGAAAATTCTATTTGTTCTGGTTCTTCTTTTCCTGGATATTTACTAATAATGTTGGACATTCTTCTGTATCATGGTCTGATGCATGACAATACATACAAGTTGCTAGTGGAAGTGGACATTCCCTTGCATAATGTCCTGATTGATGACAATTGTGACATACCACTGGTCATCTACCTCTTCCAAAACCTCCTCTTGCTCATACTTCACCTCTATAGCCCACTTGATCTCCTCTCGGTGCGTTATACTGGGGTGCCTGATTGTACAACATAGTATTGTATTGAGGTTGTGTTGTGTTGTATTGTGGCTGCGCGGTATTATGGGGTTGTTGTGCAGGATTATACTACTGCTGCGCAGTGTTGTATGGGGCTGGAACTTGGTTAAATTGTGGTGCGGCTTGCCCAATCATCATTTCTTCCTGCACTCTATATGCATTTGATGTCCTCACTCGCATCAAATCCATAGTTCTACAATCTTTGTCATTGTGGCCCATTGACTTGAAAAAGTTGAAATATGAACTCTTTGGGACTATCTGGTATTTCTGCATCATTGGGCAGTGATATGGATCATGGCTCGGTTTCTTACAACTTCCACACCATAGTCCTCCTGTTGGTAACATATTTGGCATTCCTGTTGCCATATACTGTGCGAATGTTATACAAGTTGCTGGTGGAAGTGGACATTCCCTTGCATAATGTCCTGATTGATGACAATTATGACATACCACTGGTCATATACCTCTTCCAAAACCTCCTCTTTCTCGTACTCCACCTTTGTATCCCACTCGATCTCCTCTCGGCGCATTATACTGGGGCGCTTGATTGTACTACACTGTATTGTATTGAGGTTGTGTTGTGTTGTATTGTGGCTGCGCGGTATTATAGGGTTGTTGTGCAGGATTATACTGCTGCTGCACAGTGTTGTATGGGGCTGGAACTTGGTTAAATTGTGGTGCAGCTTGCCCAGTCATCATTTCTGCCTGCACTCTATATGCATCTGATGTCCTCTCTTGCATCAAATCCATAGTTCTACAATCTTTGTCATCGTGGCCCACTAACTTGCAAAAGTTGAAATATGAACTCTTTGGGACTATCTGGTATTTTTGCATCATTGGGCAGTGATATGGATCGTGGCTCGGTTTCTTACAAATTTCACACCATAGTCCTCCTGCTGGTAACATATTTGGCATTCCTACTGCCATATAATGTGAAAATGTTGGACATTCGTTCTTGTGGTGTCCTTCCGTCCTGCATGTAGTACACCACACAACTTCTCGTTTGTCCTTACTTTTATTCTAATTTAGTTGGAATGTTAAGTTCTTCAAATCCTCCTTCAGTTCTTCGATTGCTGGATCCATCTGCTAATACTGGTTTTCTTCCAGTTGCAGGCCTTCCTGTAGAGCCTCTGCCTGTGTCCGAAACTTTTGTTGTCGCAATGGGTATTTTAAGTGTGGTAGCAATGAATTGACAAACAAGTGCCTATGCTACATATCAACCATGAGATATTTCAACTTGCCCTTCAGTCACTTGAATATCTGGTCAATCTCCCATACAGATTCTCCCAGTTTTTGTCTAATTTCGATCATCTCGTTCATGTATTGATCTTCTGAACTTAGCTTCTGGAACTCTTTTATCAACAATTTCTTGATGTCTGTAATTGTTCTGGTTGTCCCTAGTGGATTGTTTGTAGCTAAACTCATATACCAATCTAGTGCGCGATCGCTTAGTGTAATCGCTAGTTGTGCCAGTTTAGTATCTTCATATGTGATCTGTTTTTCTTCCAAAATATTCTCACAGATGAACAAATGTTTTTCCGTATCCTCCAATGCTTCTCCTTTAAATTCTGGTAACATGATGGTGGGATCGTGTGCTACCATTCTGAATGCTGAAATACTACCTCCGCACGGTGTAGGTACTTGACTAGTGCTTCCTGAACTGGCTCCTCCAATTATTGTTCCTTGTGTAGATGTGCTTCCTGCTGTCTTTCTTCTCCCGAAATCCAATTGTCTAAACAATGGTGTTCTCTTTGGTGTATTAGTCGCACATGGGTTTATGGGTTCCACACCGACATTAATATGGATAGGATTGCTGCCTTCTCTTCCCATTCCTAGACCCCTTGTCTTCCTCTCATATGTTGCGCACAAGATTTCCTCAATCTACTCCATAGCCTGAAGATCCTCTACCTCTTCCTCGTCACTCACCAAGCCTTCCCTCGTGGCTATGACTCTCTTCTTGGTATTCAACTTATATTGGTAGGGTACTCCGCTACACATCTTTCTAGCTGTCACCATGATTCGCTTGATCTTTTCATCATCCATCATGATTGGGTGCAAGGGTTCCTCCTTTTTTCTCTTATTGTTTCCTCCTTCCATTTCTCCTCTTTCTGTCAGTGCTTCCCCCCTTCCCCCATGCATGCAAAGAAGTTTAGTTGTCTAACTCCATCGTCATTACCCCTTTGTTGTATATCAATATCTTAATAGAAGTATACATCGATCTAATGTACCTTCCCAGAGGCCCACGTAGAAACTCTTGCTCTACTACACTGTATGATTTTGCTATATCTACTGCAAACTCTGTTATAAAGCCTGCCACAATACTATCGAGACAAAAATCTACTGCATGGGTGAATTTGTTGTTCACCTGCTGTAACTTCTCATTCTGTACTGGGGTCCACTCTAACTGTTGGATCCAATTCGTTGCGTGGTTATCCTTCAACCTTAGTATACACTCCTGCAATAAGCGTGGAAAATCACAGAAAAAGACTTCATGTAAATCAATAAACACATATATCTCAAGATATTTGCAGGGTGTTACTCTAGGGTTTCTATTATCTTTTTGTTCAAACTCCAGCTCTTTTGTCCTTAGCCAATTTTTGATCTCAGCGTTTGTGGGATTCCACGGTCTGAACATCCCCTTCTAGTGGCTCATTGCTTTCTTCTCTGCTTTAATATTCTCTTGATCCGCCTCCCATAGATCTTATGTATCTTTTAAAAGATATTCAACATATCCCATATACTCAATCCTCTACTGTTCCTACCAACAACAACAAAACCATTTGTTGGTTAATCATATGTCTTGTCTGAGTTTGAATCTTTAGCTTGAGTGACCCAGGGTTCATGTCTGTTCGGGGTTTCGACAAAGCCTCTAAAACTATCGACCCTCCCGGTAAACTAGAAGGCAATGCAACGCACAGGGTGCACTGTGCCGTCTCACCCGAGATAGTTTTAATGGGTGGCTGCAATACTCATGTGTTTTCAGCCTAGGATTGAGTGGGAGATCTGAGAATTGTACGCTGGGAGTTCTATTTTAACTTATTACTACAATACACTGTCATTTATGATTATGCAGGGAATATAACAACTCATTCATTTAACATATCGACAACTACTGAAGACAATAAAGAAACACATGCATTCAATCACATAACATAGGTTTTACCATGGTTCACCCCCCCTAAGCTATGTCCACAAAGAGCTAGCTCTTCGCTCTTTTATTATAGTAGTTCTGAAACTACAACGCCACATGCTTTACAACTCATCTTAGATGGGTTGAGATCTATTATGAGGAGGACTAGATTGCACCAGGCTCCTCAGCCCGCAGTCTAACCCTCAAGATCTACCCTCCTCAGTCCTCTCTAGCTCAGCAACTTACAAAATTAGGTCATACAACAAAATATTACATCACATTTGCTTTCTCGCATCCCTCCTAAATTCATCCCTGCTATTAGACCCAGGTATCTATATTTATATGTTTATGGATCTCCAACCATTACAATGTGTTGGAAAAACCCTAACCCTAACATCGTTATGTCTTCCATGCATGCACACGTGCTGCTCTTCCTTCCAGCTGTCACTTCCCTCATGCATGCCTTCTTCCCCCAGATGAACATAGATGTCTTCTGGAATATAACTCCAGATGAATTGGGAGGCATGCAATTCGTGCCAAAAATGGAATTTATTAACCTATTCAACTCGACTATCATGAACCGCATAGAACTGCCAATATTTGGTAGCACTGGTGATGTTGGGCGGTGCACCAAATTCCTTATAAATAAGGGGCATGAACGAAGTCTCTGGTTGGATAGGCGGTACCTAATTCATGGTGAAGACATCCATCAACTTACTGGACTATCCCTCAAAGGTGAGGATGTGTCGAAAGGATTCCAGGGTCCCGGTAAGCACGACAAAAAGAAAGGAGAGCCGAACCTCTATGAAAGGTTCCACATTCAGAGGGGGGAGAGCATAGCCAAAATTGACCCCATATTACTAGAGACAGTCAGGATTGGCTGTTACATCATAGCCAACAAGGTTACGAGGTCATATTATAAGGGCAAATGCACACTAGATGCATTGTCAGTAGCATACTTTTGCACCAATGACGCTGTATTCAACTGGTGTAGTTACCTATTGGAGGAACTGCTCATGGCTTGCGAGGAAGCCCAGGAGAAGGGAGGCACCTTCACCTACGGATATCTGTTGATGGTATTCACGATGCTAAAGTGGAAGCCACCCATGGGAAGACCGCTGACACTAGCAGACAAGGGGCGCCTTACAAAGATGTTCGAGTCCTGGCATTCTAGGACGGATTCAGAGAGTACAACTTTCAACACCACAATGTTCTCCAAGTGGTACAATGGGCTTATAGACGCAAAGCAGAGGTTTCACATTTTGCAGGAGCTCCTCAACTGCAACATGAGGAACATTTATTTCAGTATGAATCAACATCATATGTTCGCATGGCCGAGGCATGCTAACCCGGGAGGATTTCCACTCGAGGATGTTGCCATTCTACCTAGACGAGGAGGCCTTCGACAAAGAGGTAATGTCATGGCCGAGAGTTAAACACAACCCATGCAAGTTGGGGATGCACTATATTTTACCTACCGACCTGATGAAGAAGAAAGGAAAAGAGGTAGAGGTAGGATCCATCTCAAGACTAGAGGCCCAGAAGAAGGAAGCTCAGGCACAGTCAGACTCTGAGGAGGAAGACGAGACGCAGCCATTGGAGCGCAAGAAAATAATGTTTTCGGTCTTCCCGCAGCTTCCAGATAAATCCGTGTTGACAGGTGAGGATGTCAAAACAATCCCAAGTGTTACATTCATTAGAGAACCAGTGGCAAAGAAGATCAAAATTGGGGTCTCACCGAGTAAAGTCTTAAACCCCCAAACCATTTCATCTGCTGTCCCCCACACTCGCTCAACTGTCAGAGCAACCCCCATCATTCATATTCAGGATTACCCTGAGCCTGACACCCTTCTATCCACCATCATCACTGAACACCCTCCATCACCACCACAACCCTAGTCGCCACCCCTAGAAACCACCAAGCCACCCCAAAATCCAGAGTTGATGCAACTCGATCCCTCAGAGCAAGCAGAATGAGAACTCCCAGAAAAAACCTAGGAGTTTCCTGAGATTAGACCAGAAGATTCTGGTCCAAACCCAGAAGTACTAGAGAAGAGCTTGCAACTGACTGGTCTGAACCTGGACACACAGGACCAACATATTGTGCATTTTATGTCAGAAAAGGACACCCAAACGGTGGAGGAGCCACAAGCTCAAAGCACCCAGCACATCTCCTAAACGGACAAGGTTGAGGGTGGCTGGGGAAGTGAAATGTAGGGAGATGATGCAAGTAAAGGGGAGGATATACCAGAGGTTCAGAAGGAATCCGAGCCAATCTTCGGGCAGAGTGTGACATCCGTGCAAGAACAAATGGAGCTGGTTCTCCAGAACCCTCAGGAGTGCGCAGAGTTGCTGTAACTCTACCTAACCAAAATAAAGGTTCTGACACTCTTTCCCTCAATATTAAGGTTGAGGCTGGCACTAGGACCATCAACAGGGGAGGAGGAAGTAGAGACTCCCTCAGAACACTCAACGACCAGTGGACTTCCACTACAGACTCGAGAACCCAGGGATGCAACACCATCTTCTACTGATCTAGAACAATGGCCAACGACACACTTGGTTGGAATGATCAGAGTATCAACTGATCAACTGGAGCAGAGACTCCAGCAGGCCAAGAGGTATGTCGATGTCACAACGGAGGAAGCGTTCCTTGCACAAGCATCCAGACAATAAGAGGAACATGCCAAGGTCTAGGTCGAGCACAAACTGGAAAGGGTCCAAGAAAGGCTTGCTGAAGCCTGAATTAACATTCGGAAAGTCGCACCCCAACTGCTCGAAACCAGCGATGCAGGAGAGTCGGAGCATCAGATTGAATTTCTCCAAGGAGCATGGTCTCAATTGGCCATTCGCACTGAGCATCTAGAAGTGCAGTTGCGACAAACTCAGTAAGAAGCAAAAAAACAACCTCAGAAGCTGCAGGAGCAAATGGAGAAGATAGTACTGGAAGGAAACAATATTCGGGAAGCACTACATAAGCACACAACTGAGTGCACAAATATTTTCGGGGAAGTCAATGATTGGATGGGCATAATCGCTAGGTGCAATCGAATCTTGGAGGGTGTGCTCACTAGAATCCAAGTGTTGAATGAAGAAGTTGGGGCCACAATGGATCTGCTGGAGAAACAACAAAATTTTGACCAGATCCAGCAAGCAAACAACGAATTGAACACTCTATTCGAGGCACAATCCATAGTAAATAAGGAGCTACATGACTTCCATCCTGTCATTCAGACAATGTACATGAAAATGCATCAAGTTGATGCAACAGATTTTGAGTGAAACTCGTTGGTCACATCCAAGCCCAAGGGATGTATTACAGAGGCGACCCAACTATTCATAGCCAAATCCTCACTCCTTGCTAGGAAGTGGCAGGACAAAGTTGGAAGTTTCCAAGCGGTGAGGAAGTGGTCCTTGGTATTGGTCCCAGAGTTGGGACTTCGTTTGAAGAGGCAAAAGAAGAGGAAACACAAGAAAAAGAGAAAAAGAAAGAAGAAAAGGAGGACAAGGGAAAACAATAGTTTCTCTTGGAAGGTGCGAAAGAGTCGAGTACTTGACTCGAGGGCGAGTCAAGGTTTGTGGTTGGAGCCTGTTGGGCCCTTCGTTTTGATAAGGAATTGCGCAAGTTTTGGCCTAGTACGAGTTGCGCAAGCTTCAGAAGAAACTAGAAAGCAGAGCAAGGAGAAATAACATAAATCAATTATGAAAAGGACATCGCAACACCAACAAAGAAAAAGCGGTTGCAACAGAACAAGAAAGCGTGCAAACTAAGACATCAGACACAACTTAGCTTATATATAGGGATAAATATGATTGTAAAAGGGTTCAGTTTGATGTTGTTGTTGCTGTTGTTGTTAGGTTGAATTGTGATTATGTTCAGTCCGAGCTTTCCCTTACTGTTAGGTTGATGCCATAACTATTGTATGTGGCTGAGAGGTCAGAGTTCCGAGTCTGTAATGTAATCTGTACACCATTTTGGGAGTTAGAGCTCTGTGACATGAGTTGAGAGCTAAGGGTTTATAACATAGTGATACTGTGTATCTTTGAGTTTGTAAATGAAGAAAGATATGAAGATAATATGAAGAAGGATCTAAATTTTCAAAATATGTTGTGTCTTTTGGTGTTATACTTATGCATTACAATATTTCTTTATGGTTTATGGGTTCCACATGATGTCTCTGTGTTTAGATGCTTGTTTGCAACATAATTAGGTTTAGTTATTGTACACATTAGTTTAGATTTGTTCTGTAGTTAGATGTCTTGCGGAAGATCAGGATGAATCTTGAAGGTTCTGTGAATCCTCCTAAGTATTTTCCTTGCTGTTCCCTATCTATTTGTCTCAACAACGCTTCGGGTGAGAGTTCTTCTCTTCAGAGGAGATGAAAATTCCAATGCTCTAGAATACTTGGTACCTTTTGTTGGTAACCTGAGAAGGACCCTGGTCAGATCAAACTTGCGCCAACATGAATCATGTTTTACTTAGAAAATCCTATTTGAATGAAAGCATTTGAAGACTTGGTTCTTAAATCCAAACAATTGAAATCAAGCAAGTTAATAAGAACTCCTCCGATATGAATATGAGGAGTTACTTCTAATTCCTCCGATTCATATAGGAGGATTTCTTTCCTTCCTCGTCGATTTCACTTTTTATCGCGCAAGTTAAAAACAACTCCTCCAATACAAATAAGAGGAGTTAGTTCTAACTCCTCTAAACATATCGAAGGAGTTTCTCCCATCGGCTCTGATATTATTGGAGAGATTGCCTTCAGACTCTCTGAACTACCCACATTTAATGCCTAAATGACCGATGATCTATATAAACGAAGCATGACCAAGGTTATTGTTATCTTTTCGAATAGACAAAGTGAGAAAGTTTCCAAAACATTGAGCACACGAATCCATTATGTTATCACATATAGCTGTCAAGAGGTCGCAGGACGACCAAGTCCATGTCTGCGTAGATATCATCCTAAAGCACAAAGTGCAACACTCAAAGTGGTCTATTACGGGCTCGAAACCAACATGCTAGAAGGTTCAATTTTCAACGACAGAGATCCCAGGGGCATTTCATATCAACGGCTCACGGGCGTTCGGCATGTCAAAGTTGCACGAGGATTAGTGACTAGGCAAAATCCCAGAGTTATAGATCAAGCACCACGCGTCCTTATCCATCGGACGGTAAATATTTACTTCGGGAATATAGACTTTGGGAAGTTTTAGCTCCTCCCCTCTCACTTTCATCCAGAGCCTTTTCTCCCAAAGTCCACAAATC
Source organism: Picea engelmannii (assembly GCA_009831015.1). Lineage (NCBI taxonomy): Eukaryota > Viridiplantae > Streptophyta > Pinopsida > Pinales > Pinaceae > Picea > Picea engelmannii. The sequence goes on along the minus strand of ML805808.1, from coordinate 23,786 downwards.
GCTGCCGCTTGTCCATCCAAATCTAACGGTGTTAGTTGGCTTCAGGACTCTGAACTTTGGGAGTTTCAACATCCTCACTCCCGTTTTCATCCAAAATGTTTTCTCTTAGAGTTAATAGATCCCTGCCACATGTCCTCCCCAGATCGACGATCGTCGTTCACTTTGGAGCTCTAGCTCTACATGCATACCGCCCCCGAGCTCTGAAGTGCCAAAGTACATGGCAGTAATCAGTTCAGAGATGTGGCACTCTTTCAGTCATGACACCTAGAATCCATCTAGCGATGATACGTGGCACTCAATCCAGACACCTTTGGGCATATCATCCGCTTGTTTCCAAGTGACACGTGTCACCTCTCTTTTCATGACATGTCAGCATGGTGACATCAGACCACCACCTTAGATCATCCTCCGGAAAGTGTACTTGTTCAATGCCAAAATTAACGTGATATCCCAACACAGTTAGAATGATCCTAAAGTTGGAAAGTGGATAAGCTTTAGCGGTCGCACCCAGATCGCAGATCACGACTAGATCAACAACCACGCTTCATTACGGGATGTAAAATGCTTGAACGATGAAATTCTCGAGTGGTCCCATAATTGAAACTGTGGTATAGCAAAAGAGATATGTGGTGAAAGGTGGTGGATTGTAGACTCAAAATTGGTGTGAGTCAAAACCACTTTTGACGGCCCCGCAATCACGTAATCATATAACATCAAATCCGAAAGCAGCACGCGGTAGACCCCTAGGCATTAAGCCTCATCTTGGTCCTAATGAAGGATCAGTTAATGAGAAAGGAGTGGTGGTTGAAACCTTGACTCACTCCATAAATAGAAGGCGTGGAGGGTCTGGCCATCGAGTCAAAGCTGTCATCCCAAGGTACCACGGTGGACAAGTTCTCCTGCAGGCTCATGCTGAGCTGAATTTGCATGTGACAAGAGGATACACACATAGTCTGATAGAAGAAGGCGCAAACAAAAGGCTTTGAATGCAATGGCCATATCACACTCCTGGTAGTTGTGAAATGATCTGAGTATAAATCGATAAGTTCAATATTTTTTTAAGGTCATCAATTGGTTGAGCAGAGCTCTCGACTGTGTAATTTTTTGATGCCAGAGCTGTTCTTTGGTTATGTATCAAACATGAGACTTTCACATTAATATAAGTCAACTTCTCTCATCTCTTTGTAAAAAATATGCTAAAACACTTGGGCATGGAGGATCCAATCGAGGGTTGTAGTTCTATTGTAATGTAGGTTTGATTATAGTATTGTTGTGACCAATTTTAGTCAGCTTCTTTGTTGTCTTATTACCTCTTACGCTGAAAGGCTCGGGCATGGAGGATCCAGTCGAGTTGTTATAGTCACATGGTAATGTAGGTTTGATTATTATGCTATTGTGACATATTTCAGTGTCTAAAGCTTGAGTTCGAGAGTGCTCTTGAGCTTGAGTTTTTCTTCACCAAGTTGCTTGAAGGCCGGATGCCCATAGAAGTCTTGTTCCCCTCTCTCACTAAGTATTCCTTCTTCTCAAAATTAAAATCAAATCATTGAATGAAGTTAATGAGGACCTCACTTTCATATGCATTGCTTGTCCAATTTCTATGTAAAAATCATTCTTGTAATGAGTTTTGTCAATTTGAACTCCATTCATAAAACCAACATCCACCAAACATTCTGATGGGTACTGGGCTTATCCTCTTGCAGTTAGAGGGTGACTCTCAGTGATAACATTAATGGCACCTTTTTTGGGGACGGAAGTGAAGATATCTTCCCTAGGAGAACGACAATGAATAAATCCAATTTTAGATGGTGAATTGAATCTAGACACATTATTATGACTGCTTATCTTTTACCATGGTGACTCAATTGTTTGAAAATCTATTGTTGACTCCACTGTGCAGAATCTATTGGTGACTCCAGTGAAGGGAGATAAATCAAATGGCTATCGAGGCTATCTTGTCCAAGAGGTTCGCCCCATTCAATTTCTCAGCCATAGCTAGTTATCCACATCCCGTGCCTCTAGTTGATGAATGACAAGACCTGCTGCTAAGATTTTATGAAGGTAAGAATGAAAACCCTCTTGAACATGTTATATAATTTCATGCTTTCATACGACAACTTGACATCCAACATGAGGACATATGTATGAATATGTTCATGTTCTCATTAGATGAAGATTCTCGTGAGTGGTATCAATCCTTTCCCCCTTCTATCATCTCCTCCCAGGGAGAATTTAATGCAGCTTTCAATAGGCATTGTCAAAAGTTTTATTCCTCTGAGTTAATTTGTCATAGCTGTTGTGAGGAATATAAAGACTGTGTTTGAGATATAGTTGTTTCTTATGAAGGCTGTAAGAATGAAAAAGATGCCCTTGATGAGGAATCAACTCTTTCTTTTCCCTGTTCATCTGCATTAGATGAAAGCTGTGTTTGTTGCCTCAGTCAGGAAAGTGCAGAAATTGAGTCTGTTCTGGAAGCTGATATTCTTTGTAACCCTTTCTCTAAAAATCCTAGATATGAGCAGCCTTATTTTGATTCATATGATGATAATGAGATATTGCTTCCTGGATTGGATCTTGAAAGGTAGCCTATGTTTAGTAGTGAAGAACCGTTTTCTCTTGTTGGACAAAAGTTACCTCTTGGCATGTCATTCGAGGCTCCTCCTTTATTTGATCATTATGGAGAAAATGATGAAGATGTCGAGGTGTTTTTTGAAGAGAAAGGAATTAACATCCAACCTTCTAGTGAAAGTGAAAGATTTTACCCAGATTAACATGTTAAAGAAAAAAAACCATCCATTGATAAACACGAGGATATTTCTTGCCATCAGCTAGCAAATGTGATCAAAGCAGACCAAGGAGAAGTGGATCAACAACTTGCATCAAAATTTCACTCACCTGTGCTTGCCACAAACATTCAACCAGATGTGAGCAACTGTAAGACAAAGCATGCTTTATGTTACCAACCCAGTAACTTTTGTCACCTATTTTATGACCCTGTATGAGAGTACATGGAGTTGCATTTTTTCCATGTATTGAAGCCTCCAAACTTTATCTTACCTTCAACACTAGGAGGAGTGATGAAAAATGTAATCGATTTGCCGTCACAGTTTCATTATCCTTTGTTGATTAGTGACATAGTAAATAAGTTTTCAGTTAAGAGGCTCTGGTGGAAGTTCACTTTCACCTAACACTTTGTTAAAATCAGTTAGTGTAGGATTGTAGATAAATAAGCTCCTTCTGGAGAACATATCTTTGTTTTCTTTTTGTAAGTAGAATAGTGTATATATCAGCCTGTTGTCTTCAGCAGGATGTTTGAGCTCAACTCCACAACCCAAAGGCTAAGGCACTGGAACTTCACGTTCTTGGCAGCTCGTAGGGAGCATGTCATCCCCTATGGAGACAATGTTATCACATATAGCTGTCAAGAGGTCGCAGGACGACCAAGTCCATGGTCTATGCAGATATCAGCCTTAAGCACAAAGCGATCTATTACGGGCTCGAAACCAGCAGGCTGGCAGGTTCAATTTTCAACGACAGATATCCTAGGGGCATTTCATATCAGCGACTCATGGGCTTTCGACATGTCAAAGTTGCATGAGGATTAGTGACTAGGAAGAAGCCCGAGAGTTACAGATCAAGTGCTATGTGTCCTTCTCCATCGGATGATAAATATTTACTTCGAGAATCTAGACTTCAGGAAATTTTAGCTTCTCCCCTCTCACTTTCATCCGAAGTGTTTTCTCCCGAAGTCCACAGATCGCTGTTGGGTGTCCATCCAAATCTAACGGTGGATGTTTTCTTTAGGACTTCGATCTTCAGGATTTTCAGCCTCCTCGCTCCCATTTTCATCTAGAATTTTTTCTCCCGGAGTTAATAGATCCCTGTTGCATGTCTTCCCCAGATCGACGGTCGTCGTTCATTTCAGAGCTCTAGCTCTACATGCATACTGCCCCCGATCTTTGAAGTGACAAAGTACGTGGTAGTCATCAGTTCAGATATGTGGCGCTCTTTCAATCATGACACATGGAATCCATCTATCTATGAAACATGGCACTCAGTCCAGGCACCTTTGGGCATATCATCCGCTTGTTTCCAAGTGACACATGTCACCTCTCTTTTCATGACACGTCAACATGGTGACATCAGACCACCACATCAGATCATCCTCTCGAAAGTGTTCTTGTTCAACGCCAAAATTAGCGCCATCTCCCAATGCAGTTAGAATGATCCTAAAGTTGGTAGGAAGATAAGCTTTAGCGGTGGCACTAAATTCAGCAAGAGCGCCCAGATCACAGATCACGACCAGATCAATGACCACGCTTCATTGCTGGGACGCAACATGCTCGAACGATAAAATTCTCGAGCAGCCCCAGAATTGAAATCGTGGTATAGAAAAAGAGATACGTGATGGAAGGTGGTGGATTGTGGACTCAAAAGCAGTGTGAGTCCAAACCGCCTTTGATGACACCGCAATCACGTGCTCATATAGTATCAAATCTAAAAGCAGTGTGTGGTAGCCCCCTAGGAATTAAGCCTCATCCTGGTCCCGATGAAGGATTAGTTAATGAGAAAGGAGTGGTGGTTGAAACCTCGACTCACTCCATAAATAGAAGGCGTGGAGGGTCTGGCCGTGGAGACAGAGCTGTCAGCCTGAGGTACCATGGTGGACGAGTTTTCCTGCAGACCCATGCTGAGATGAATTTGCATCTGATAGGAGGATACACGCACAGTCTGACAGAAGAAGGCGTAGATGAAAGGCTTTGAATGCAATGGCCAGATCACACTTCTAGTAGTTGTGAACTGATCTGAGTATAAATCGATGAGTTGAATATTTTGTTAAGGTTGTCAACTGGTTGAGCAGAGCTCCCGACTGTCTAATGTTTTTATGCCAGTGTTGTTCTCTGGTTATGTTTCAAACTTGAGACTTTCTCATTAATATAAGTCAACTTCTCTCATCTCTTTGTAAAAACTGTGCTAAAACACTCAGGCATGGAGGATCCAGTCGAGGGTTTTAGTTATTTTGTAATGTAGGTTTGAGTACAATATTGTTGTGACGAGTTTTAGTCAGCTTCTTTGTTGTCTTATTCCCTCTTACGTTGAAAGGATCTGGCATGGAGGATCCAATCAAGTTTTTGTAGTCACATGGTAATGTAGGTTTAATAATTATGTCGATGTGACATATTTTAGTGTCTGAAGCTTGAGTTCGAGAGTGCTCTTGAGCCTAAGTTTTTCTTCACCAAGCTGATTGAAGGCTGGATGCCCATGGCAGTGTTGTTTGCCTCTCTCAATAAGTATTCCTTCTTCTCAAACTTAAACTCAAATCACCGACTGAAGTTAATGAGGACCTCACTTCCCTGTGCATTGCTTGTCTAGTTTCTGTGTAAAAATCATTTTTGTAGTGAGTTTTGTCCATTTGACCTCCATTCATAAAACCAAAATCCACCAAACATTCTGATGGGTACTGAGCTTATCCTCTTGCAGTCAGAGGGTGACTCTCAGTGCTAACACATTAAAATCAGAGATCTTCAGGGTAGCAACGCATCCATCAATTTTCCCTTGTGCAGATGCCATCTCCTATATTTTGAAAAAGTTCGACATAAGTAGTAGATACATATGCAACACAAGAAGAGAATCCACATGCACCACTTGAGATTTACCGAACATCAAAAGTGGAGAGAAAGAGAAACTTGTATGCATATGGATAGAAGAGAATCCACATGCACCACTTGAGCTTTACCGACCATAAAAAATGGAGAGAAAGATAGACTTATATGCACTAGATCATTTCCAACAGATAGGACAACAGGCTGATAAAGAAGTCACTAAATCCATGGAAATATGCTCGAGGATCCATAAATCTTCCCAAGAACTAATAAGGAATGGTCGGCTCTAAATATTAGATGAACTTGGGAAGAACCTGGTGACATAAGAACTAGCGAATGCAGTACATGATAGCACCAATCATAGGAAGGAAGTAGTTGAAGCAACTACCTTCGTATCCACAAATCACATTGCTCAACACTTGCTACAACCAATAAAGCTTCATACCATGGTACAAACTTTCATGACAAAACTATAAAAGGATATGGGAACTCTCGGGGATAATATCGTGTTGATCAATGCAACATTAGAACAACTAAAGTACATAAGGATTGAATCACTATATGATCAACTGGAAGTTTGGGCAACCTATCTGAGCAACAGAAATCCATAAGAAAAGGACCAAATACCTACCTTTTGTTTTGTCCTTTTCCTAACCAATCCCAATTTCATCCCATTTTGTACATTTGTCATTAGGAATGGGAAGGTGAACCAATTTTTTAACTGCTCCTTCAAGAAGAAGATGAAGAGCCACATAGGGGTTACTAAACATTTGTATGAACTAGAATAGAACCCCATTTGAAAAAGGCTATTTTTGGCTTTTCAAGCTATGTATAGACTCAAGAACTGATTTAAGGACTTATACTTTGTTAATGAATATTGAGAATCCATTAGGGTCAGTTGTTATAGAAGGAATTATTGTGTATGAACATATCTGAGATGATAACTACTTATGATGAAGATGGAGACTATTCCTATGAACTGTAAGAATGCTATGTTGTTATAGACTAATTCTCATGCAATTTGTGCTATTCTTCAGTTTAGAGTATTTCCTTAAATTTCTTACTTCCTTGAGATTTGTGAGTTGTTAATGTATGTATTATTGTAATATAGACTACTCTAGTTATATGCGTTTGTATACACTTATTTATGATCTTTCTCTTTTATATCAGTTATATGTGTAAAAATAATGTAGGATTTGGTTTCAATTTACAACTTACTGGTCACTTTAGTATGCTCATAGCTAGGATAGGTTAAAGTAGGTTAGTGTTCATTTAGATTGCATTTCATACATAGTCCTCATATACATATTTACATTGCATATCCACTCATCATCCACCCTCATTAGCAAACCGATCCGCAACCGGCCAAAAAAAACCCTAAAATATAGTAACAATGGAAACCGGGGCAAATTCCGGTTGGGTCTCCTAATCCAAACGATGTATAGTCTAGTTGGGACTGTGTACCTGAGAGAACCCCTCTTTGTTTTCAGGTGAATTTAGACCCATCAACATAATTGGTGCTAGAAGGAGGGCCATCTTTTATGGCTTACATACATGAGTTAAACAATAATCGAAATCAGTTTTCGACAAGTAATCACGATCCCCATCCCACCTAGTTTCCTCGAGTTAAGTCTAAACAAGAAGTTATTTATGAAGACTCAAAGTCTAAGTTCGGAAGTGCCTCCGGTAATCCGGAAATATATACTGGGACTTGGTTTCACATACCACGGGAAGAGCTCCACGAAACCCATATGATTACATGTTCTTAAGTAAAGCTTCTTGGAAATCTACCTACAACCTCTGAGCTCCCTAGGAGGAAAGAAACCCGTGTAGAATGACCCAAAAATGATCTATATTTTTACATTGTCTTCATAGAATATCTCATTGAAACTTCATTACAAGAAGTTCCAGTACCTTTGAGGAGGTTTGTGTGTTTCCTTACTAAACCCAAAGAAGAATTTGAAAGCAAACAACTGGAAATTACTTTAGAACAATTAATGGGAGAAAACAAGATCCATAAAGAATTTATACCTCGATAGAAGGCCCAAGGAGCTCTCAATCTGGCTGGGAAACTGCATGAAATTCCAAGGAAATTTGATAAGCTCCTTCCAAAATTTTACCTAGACAAACTCGAGTCCCTGGAAGATCATGTGATTAATTTATTTTTAGCCATGCATCTTCTAGGTGTCGAACATGACAACGTGGTTTGCAGGCTATTTGCTTACACTTTTTCTGGGAAATCCTCTACTTGGTATTTCAGTTTACCTACCGAGTCTATTACTGATTGGGACAATTTCGAAAGGCTATTTATGAGAAAATTTGGAGAAAGAAAGACAATTGCATCTCTACATAATGAATTAGGGATATTAGAATGGACAAGAGAGAAAGAGTAAAGGACTTTAACCAAAGATTTCTAAATGTCTCAATCAAGTTTCCTCATGATGTAGCTTCCGCTCAGTCGTTAGCTATTGAATATTACATAGCTACATTAACCCCTTCCATAGGGATATTTGTAAAACAAGCTAACATGAACACATTAGCACTCAACTTTGATGAAGCTGAGACTATGGAAAGAGAGTTATCTGTGTATGATCAACATCCCTGTTACGAAGAAACTAAGCTAGCTGGAAAGAAACCATTTCTATTAGACAAACCACCTGAAAGGGAGTCAAAGTACATTGACAATGTGGCCAAAATGGTTAAGAATTTATCTAATGAAGTTGTGGACGTTAAAAATAATGTTGGTGAAGGATCATCCAAGCCACATTTTTTTCTCCCATTCTTTAAGAAACATGATAACCCACCACAACCACCTAAACATCCACACATGGATTTCAACTTAGATAGATTTAGTAATGATAATTTTTTTTCTTATAATCAGCTGAATCACCCAGAATGAACATGCCCTCAGTGGGTCAACTCTATGTACTTGATGATAAATCAATTCCTAGATCAACAAGGTTTGGATGATGAAATCCATGCGTAAGCTCCTGCTGATGTTACTGATGAAGCTCCCCATGAATCTGCTATGCCCTTTTGGGACTAGTGTCCAGAATCAGACAATGAGTAGATTGAGGAAATCCTTGTCGGAGATATGCAAGTTGTCAAAGATGTTGCTCCAAAAGGTTATAACTTATGCAACAAAGGTCCATTACCTAACACTCCTTTCTCCAAAGAAGATAACCTCTCTTTTAGGAAAATAACACCACCCGCTGTCCTTCCAAAAAAAAATGGTGGGACCCATGGGAAAACTAATAATAAAGCTGGAAAAACCATCTTAGCAAACAAAGATAAACCAAGCACATCTGGTTCAAATGGGAATGATGGTAATATTAACTTGACAATGGACAATGAAAATGTAGTTGAGAAAAAATATGGTCATACTATCAACAACCTTAACTACAATGTAATTGAAGACATGAGGAAAACAAAAGAAAATATTTCCATGTTCGATATATGTTCCTTAAACCAACATCGCGAGCTCCTATGCAACACTTTCAAGCCTCATGATACTCAAAAAGGAAATGTTGTTGCTACTAAAAGCCTCATCCCCGAAAGTGATGCACAAGAGATACACAAAGTGGAAATAGAAGCAACTATAAACGCTGCAAGCATAGGCACCTTTTCAAAATCTCAGGTACCACCTTTTCTGCTCACGTATGAAATTTTTAATTTCAATGTACACAATTGTTTAGTAGATTCATGTGCCTCTTCCAATATCATGCCTTTTTCCATTTTCCAAAAAATAACTGTTGTTCCTCAAATAATGAAAACTAGGATTAAAAAACTAGACATGATGGATTTTAAAGTAAAAGGTAAACTCGAAGATGTCTTAATCATGCTATCATTTGACCCAAAGGTTCATCAGACCATAGACATAGTTGTTTTATACATACCATAGAGTTATGGTTTTCTCTTAAGAAGAGATTGGTGAGCCAAACTTCAAGGTTATTTCTCTACTGATTGGTCTCATCTATGGCTTCCTCATAAAGGAAAAGACAAACAATTTCATGTAAACAATGAGGCACACATGAAGCACACAATGATGGAACTGAAAGGTAAGAACAAACCCATTAGCTTTGCCCATTCCATTTTGGGTAATTATTTTTTCGAAACTAACTACGGTTCTTATGAAGCAGATACATCTGAAATACCATCAGAATTACAATTAGGACTATGCCACGAATTTATAATAACACTTGTCTAGTACCAACTAACTTAGGATTTAGTTCAACTAACAAGACCAAACTTCCTAACATGTGGAACATGTTCTTTGATGGATCTAAAAAATAGGATGGAGCCAGAGTAGGATGTGTTCTAATTGGTCCTAGTCAAGGAAAAATGCTTATATCATTCCACTTCGAGTTTGAATGTACCAACAACACCGTGGGATATGAAGCCTTAGTCCAGGGCCTTAAAAAAGCCATTGATCTTCCAGTTAAATATCTTAAGGTGTTTGGTGATTCAAAAATCATTTTTCAATAGGTAAGAAACACTATTCATTGTCTGTCTCCGCATCTAAAGGCTTATCAACAAGACATATGAAATCTGCTTTATTCGTTTGATGCATTTAATATTTCTTCTATACCTCGTGATCAAAATATAAATGCAAAGATATTGGCCAATGCAACATCTATATTTATGCCTCTCGATGATGGTTTTTCGATTGAAATGATGTTCATGCCCTCCGTATCAGACAATATCACAAGTTGGAGAGTATTCAATAATGACTCAAAGATTATCAAATTTTTTACTAGTTTGACAATGTTCCAAGATTCAGTGATTGATGGTGAGGTACATCAACATGAGTTACAAAATTATCGGGAAGAAACCAATAAGATAAAAAAAAATTGTGTTCCAAAGAATGTTTTGACTCTCGAGAAACTTTTTGATCTACAATCTAAGTTTAGGTGGCCAACCAATCCAAATACCAACATTTCTAATATGATGCATTTCTTGGTCAATTTGGGAACTTATGAACAACCCAAATATGTCAATCTAGGCACACGTTGTTCAGATACAGAAAACACATGTTCTCAGAGATGTTTAAGAAGTATCGAGATGTTTTTTCCTAGATGTATGATGATATAAAAACATATTACACATAGATAATACACCACATGATTCCTATCAAGGAATATGTCAAGTTGTTCCAGCAAAATCTCAGAAAGATACATCCAAATCTTGAACCTCTTATACATAAAGAATTAAAGAAATTTTTGGATGCCACATTGTTTTTAAAGTTAGACATTTGACTTGGGTTTCTAACATGGTGCATGTGAGAAATAAGTCGAGAGAAAGTAGAATTTGTATAGATTTCATAAATCTCAATCGTGCTTTCGACAAAGACAACTACCCAATTCCTCCAATGGAGAAAATCCTGCAACTTGTCTCTGGATCCGAGATATTATCTTTATTAGACATGTTTTCAGGATACAATTAGGTTCTCATAGCAGAACCTGACCGATTAAAAACCACACTCTGAACTAAATGGGGAACACATGCTTATAGACATATGCTCTTCAATTTAATGAATGGAGGATCTACCTTCCAAAGGGAAATGGATATTTCTTTTAAAGGATTAATTGGTCAAAGCGTGGTGGTTTACCTGGACGATGTTATAGTTTATTAAAAAAAATGAGAAGACCATCTGAAACATCCAGAACATATTTTTGAATGATGCATAAAATATGGGATTTCTCTAAGCCCCAAAAATACCATCTATATTGTTTCAAAAGGCATTTTGTAAGGCCACATCATTTCTAAAGATAGAATTTCAGTGGAACCAGAAAAAACCAAGGCTATTCTACAAATTCCTCCACCACACAACAAGAAATCTATGCAATCGTTCTTTGGAAGAACCAACTTTGTAAGAAGATTTGTTCCATATTTTGGAAAAATTATGAAACCACTTCAAAGAATGATTAAAAAGGATGTTCAGTTTAAGTGGACACCATTGGATAAAGAAGCATTCAAAAATATTAAAGCTGCTATAGCCACTGCACCATCTCTGCGGAGTCCAGATTTCTCCAAAGAGTTTTTGCTGTATACATTTGCCTCCAATCATTCTTTAGCAACAATGCTCATGCAAAAAGAGGAAAAAGGGGATGAATATCTTGTTGTGTTTATGAGAACTGGGTCACAGGGTGCTGAACTGAATTATACTTCGGTGGAAAAGAAAGATTTTGCTGTCCATAAATCCATCAAATAGTTCAGGCCTTATATCCTAAAAAATCATACAAAAGTTATTGTTCCACACCCATAAGTAAGGTCTCTATTCATTCCAATAAAACTTGGTGAAATACGAGGAAATTGGATGACATCTCTAAAAGATCATGACCTCGAATTCAAACCAACTAATGTTTTGAAAGGTCAAGGCTTATGTAAGTTAGTGACACAAGGAGTTGATGATGAAGAACAAGAGAAGGATGGTTGGAAAGATGAGCCTACAATGTATACTCAACTGGTTCCATATGTTCCAACCATTGAAAGGTCATATTATAATGATCTCAAATATACTTAAAACATGGCACTGCTCCATATCACCTCAACGCTAAACAAAAGAAGGAACTAGGACTGAAATCCTCACAATAACAACTATTACATGACATCTTGTTCAAAAATAATTATGATGGAGTGTTACTCAGATGCCTTGAAAACAAATATGTTGATAATGTCCTGAAATATATGCACGATGGATCAACCGGTGGTCATTTTTCGAGAGACACAACAACCCACAAAGTGCTGAGAGAAGGATACTACTGGCCTACACTCTTCAAATATGCTCATGCGTACTCAAGGAGTTGCAAAGAATGTCATAAAGTTGTGAGAAGGGAACACAAAGCTACTATTCCTCTCCAACCTGTAGTTGTAGAAGAACCCTTCGAATAATGGGGGCTAAACATCATTGGTGAGATAAATTCTCATTTATCCAAGCAACATAGGTATATTCTGACCACTACCAATTATTTCACATATTGTATTGAAGAAATACCTTTAGTCAAAGTGAATGAAGAGGTAGTAATCAATTTTCTTGAACAACACATCATCACAATCCCTAACTCTTTAGGGTTTGATAATGCTACTTATTTCTCATCCTTGAAGTTATCTGATTTTGCATTAGAAAAGGGGATAATTTTAAAATACTCAGCCAATTACTAACCCCAGGGTAATGGTTTAGAATATTCTTCAAACAAGAACATCAACCATATCCTTAAGAGAACCATGGTTGACCACCAGAGAAATTAGCACAATGCTTTGCAGAATGATCTCTGGGATGACTGTGTCACTCCTCAAGCTTTGACAGAAACTTCACCTTATTTCCTTGTTTACAGGAAATAAGTTGTTCTACCATCAAATGTCTATCTTCCTTCCCTCTAAATCACACAACAATCTCAGGGAAGAGAATGCCCCGTCATCCAATGATGCATCGACACCTTGCTAAACCTCGAAGAAATACGTGATAAAACTTGTTATCGCACAGTTTGTAGGGTAGGTTTAAGTATCTTGAAGGCAAGGCTCAAACTAGAGTAACAGGAGCTTCCCCACCCACTGTCACCTCGATGGGGAGCTCTTTCTATTCAAGGTGGCTAATCCCAAGGGAGACGTCCCTAGTAATCTGGGGTTTTGAAGGAAATAGATCAGGGTGTAAGGCTTCAAAGGTTAAGGTAAGCTTTCCCTTCACAGATTACTGCCAGAAGGATAGTCAAAGAAGAGATATTATACTGATAGAGCACCTGTTTGCGAGACAAGGCAAATGAAACTAAAATGTGCATACAGTGATTATTACTTCAAAATATCAATGACTATCTTTAATACATATGAGCAATAATGAATGTAATTATTGATGAAGTCAATGATTGCAATTAAAGCTAAGACTTATAATATAACTTCCTCAATGAAAACCAGAATGATACTTGCATTCAATGTATAAAATCAATCCTTATTATATCACAATGCAGTAAATGTGCTCATACACCAATATTGTTGCTGCATCACTATACAATTTAAGGGTGACGTCAGCTTAGTTCTATATTAGTTTTGGTAGACAATGAGAAGGACGTTTTGTAATTAGGTCTATGAAGATAATCAACAACTCAAAGCCTATCAAAGGGTGACAATGTCACAACGTTTTAAGCCAAACAAAAGTTCAAACATGTATGACGTCACCTTAGGGTTAGGGTTAGGTTAGCTAGACAAAGAGGTGAACGTTTTGCTAATTGGGCCAATGAATTTGCTCAACACCTCTATGGCTATCAAAGGATGAGTCAGCTGCAACTTTTAGTCCAAACGAAAGTTCAAATAAGGCAAGACGTCATCAGCAAACTAGGGTTAGTAGAAATGCTAGGGTTAGTTAGGGTTTCAATTCAAGAAAGTTTGAAAGATTGTGTTGAACATAAAAGACTCAACGTTTTGGTTTTAGACTAGTGCCTTGGGTTAATGGAGTCAAAGAGAGAGGCTAGAAGCTTGGGAGAATCTAAATCTAAGGACGGGAGAGTTAGGCTTTGTAGTGCTGCAAAGGCAGGGCCACAAAGTCAAAACCCTAAGGGGAGGAGGCTCATTCCGGTGTTGCAAAAGCAAGGCCTCATGCTCCTCTCTCTTTCCTTAGAACTCTTTGGCAAAATGACTAGCTTCAAAATATAAGTCTAGGGCTGAAAAGTGTTGTTTGGGGGCAAGGATTTTCAAACCCTAAGGTCAAAAACCTAGGTGTAAACTCAATTAGGCCTAGGACGTCTTCCTCCTTCAACTTATATTTCAAATCTAACTCAGAAAAAGAAGAACAAGTATAGCAATGGCTAGGCTATATCCTTCTTAATTAAATGGCTAATCAAGCTTTTATCATGGGGACATGAAACAATGACCTACTTGTGTGTTTTCTCCCTAGGGTTTTAATGATTAAGCAAATAATAACAATGTAACCATAAAAGTAAGTAATTTAACCTACAACCATTCAATCAAGAAGTTTTGCATGAAAAATATACTTACAAATCAATGAAG
>ML805807.1:310822-321769 GCA_009831015.1 Picea engelmannii | reverse complement strand
CCCCTGTTTAGTAGAGAATGAGAAATTCTCTAAACCAAGAGAAGATAATGAAAAACAAAGTTGATTTGACTTAAATAACTTAGCCCGAAAGCCAAGTTTTATTTCCAACTTTCTACGCCTCGAGCTAGTACCTGTACACAAAGATAAACAAGGTTAGGTATTATTGGAATTTTGGAAAAAAGGTATAAAGGGATTTTTTCATGGCCATCATCAATTCATCATGTAAAACATAAACCCCAATTTAGTGGAGTATTCGATTTGTTTCGAGTGAATATGAATGCTCATTAGGTGAGAAGTGACCTGTGAATGGGGCCAACTTTGAAATTTTTTCAAACTGTTTCTTAATGCATTGAAATTTGACATGGATAGACTATTCACATGCCTTAACGATATGGGAGGGTTTTTGGACATAAACCCTAATTTATCATCATGTAAAACATAAACCCTAATTTAGTGGAGTATTCGATTTGTTCCCAGTCATTTAGTGCCTACCTGTCATGGGTTAGTCTAGTTAACACCTCTTTTTTCCATTTGGTGCCCATGTTGTTCCGCATTTCATATGTGGCTCACCAAACAGACCACCTTCCAAATATCAAAAGGTTTCCAAGATGACAATCTCAGTGAGAAGGACCAGAGTTGATCGATCCTAGAGCTAATCGCATCAATAGAAGCAAACCCTGAAACCACCAATTGTGAAGATTGCAAACAAAGATGGCCAAGACTTGGCCTTTACATTCCAATAAATTGGGAAATCCCCCCCTCTTGCATTTGGTCACTTTCTCTCTTATATAATTTCAAATATTGTGGTTAAAGGAACTTATCCCTTGTGTCGATGAAGAAAGAGGTTCACATTTCTCTAAATTTTTCATATTTGACCTTCATAAAGTTAGCCCATATTGCTTGGGATTTGGATTGCACCCTTGAATCTGTTATGTACATCCTTTCTAATGGTTTGGGATTCAATCCCTCCTTTGGCCCCATTCAAGTCATCTTGGAAAAACGTTTGACCCTCTTTGCCTCATTTGTTGCAACACCCAAAAGGCTCCTTTCCATTACATCTAAGAAACATGGAACATGGCAATTTAAGACAATGTTATAGACCAAAACATTCGGTTCAAGCCGAGGATCTCAATGTAGAAAATCCTAATCTAGGGGTCCATCATATTATTATATAAATCAAGGTATTACTCACATTTGATATGTAAAAAAAACATATAAGTGTTCCACATTTTTCTCTGTTGCCTCAAAGAGATGATACAAAATACAAGGAGGGAAACCATTAGACTAATTATCCCATCATGGGATTGTAAAACTACTCATTTGTGATCGATTATAAAGACACCCACACACGGTTTCATGATATAGACTCCTTGGTGAGGCAATATTAAAAAATCTACCTCCAAGCAAAAATAGGATCTTATCCATCCTTTGACTCATCTTTTTGCCTAGTTCTCCCTTGTGTGGTCATTTTCATTACAGCTCTTCATGTGTTTGGGTGCCCATCTTGTGAACTGGACTTGAGTTGCATTTGGGTACCAACCTTGCGAACTTGCCTTGGGTTGCGTTTCGGTGCCCATCTTGCAAACTCCTCTAGCTCATCTTTTTTCCTAGTGCTCCCTTGTGTGGTCGTTTTCGTGTGGATGTGTGATCCCTCGAGTTATATTGTAATATTATATATATTATAATATATATATATAGAATAATATATATAATAAATTATATATATAATATATATATAAATTATATATATTATAAATAATAAACAAAATAAAACAAAATAAAAATAAAAATAAAAAACACATTTAAAAAGAAAACATTTAAAAAAACCAAAAACAATAGTTGCATGCTCATTCCCTTTGACTCTTGCCCCCGATTAGTTGCACTCATGCGGTTTGCACAGTGGAGGAGGAGGGGCGCACGTGTCTTCACACATAGAGAAGACACGTCATCTGTAGAGTGGAGGAGAAGGAGGGGATCAGTCTACACACACAAAGAAGGATGGACGTGGTCTGCAGAAGGAGGGGCACACATCTGCACGCAAAGAGAAGGAGGGGTGCATGGAGGAGGTAGAGGAGCAACTACCCAAATAGCTACATGGAGGAGGGAGAGGCGTACGGATGAGGGAGGTCTTAAAACCATGGTAAGTCTTCTTCTTCCTCACCTGTGATGGAGTTTAGGGTTTCTCAGAGGTTATAATTTTATTACATCATAACAATTCATGCTAGGGTTTGTCAGAGGTTTTCATTCACTACTCTCTTTACTAGGGTTTATGCTTCATCCACAAACTTACATAATCCTTTATAAACTCAATCCTACCCTTTTCATAATCCACAAACTTACATAATCCTTTATAAACTCAACCCTACCCTTTTCATAATCCACAAACTTACATAATCCTTTGCTGGGGTTTATGCTTCATCCCTACCGTATTATAAACTCAACCCTAGTGTGCCCCTATTTTTAATATTGCAGATTCTCTTAAATATTTTCATGTTTTATTCAACCGTGTAACTTAAATATATTCCCACCATTTTTTATTGTTTTGTATATATGGTGTGATGTGGCTAAACTACGGTTTTCGACACTAAGAAATAGATCACTGAATCTTCAATAAAGAACTTCATTATAAGTCCCACTTATTTGAGGTGGATTCATTTTCTAACTATCTTATGTGACCCATGAACTACATAGATGATAATTTTGAATGCTTATAATGTCATATGTTGAAGGACCATACAATGCGTTCATCATGTGGAAAATTTACATCATTTCAATTTGGATTCAAAACAAAAGGATGATCATGCCCCGATTGAAAACTATTCTTAGAATATCTCACTTAGAGAAAATCAATGCCTATATTGGCCACCCAAATAGAAACAAAGTTACAAACTCTTATATTTCACTAGATTCATGTCCTTAGATTGTATACTTAGGTGAATAGAGTACAAACACCTACCCAAAATACTGAGTGAAGAAAGACTTTGTGTTTTCTAAGAGGTTGGGCTCCAACCCTAGATGCAAAAGTCTTACATCTCAAGTTATAATTTCAATGTTTATCTTTAGCTATACTATAATATGAATATTGTCGGCCTAACGTTTCCTTCTCCCTCGATGGAATGTAGGTACAACCAAATATGTATATATCAGACCTATCATCAAGCTCGAGAGATGAAATTTGGAGAGGGACAAGGGAAAACATATCCAACACATGTTACAAGGAGAAAACAACTAGAGGTGAAAAGGTCAGAAGAAAGTTTGGTAGGCACATGAAATTCTTTCTTGCTGAAGGAGTATCATGCTCTTATGACGATGAGAGCATAGGTGACATCGAGGTTCCCTTGAGGTACAAACACCTACTTAAACGGTGGGTACCCAAGGAACTACCAGAGTTGGACACTGACTTTTGTGTTAATGAGAGGATGTATCGCATTGCTCCATCATCCATCCATGGCCTTGGTTTATTATCCATCCATGGCGTAAAGGTAAAATATGGCAAATTAGTTGAATTGTTTGATTATGTTGGACCATGTTACACTTATGGAGTATGGTTGAGGCTGGTCCAATATATGCCTAGTATGCGAAGATACGCACTCGCAACAAATTATATATAGCTAAAAGAAAATAATAAAAATAAAGGAGAGACTATGTATATTGATGGAAGGCCAAAGGAATCGAGGAATATTGTAGGTCTTATAAACAGTACAAGGCTTGGGACGACAAGAAAGGAATCCAATTTCATTTTTGAGGAGCGTGAAGGTAATAGGATATTTGTATGTGTGGTGAAAACAATAACGACAGGTGAAGAGTTGTTGATCGATTACAATATGAATCGAGTCGACCCAGGAACGTCTTCTTTTGCTACGGTACAAAATGTATTCCATCCCTCTCTTATCTTACCTATAGTTTCCCAACCATAATATCACCAATTCATGGATAGAATGAAGCATGTATTCATTAACTCTTCAACAAAATTTGATTTTTCTTCTTGTAGAAAAAGCTATGAATGAAATGCTAAGAGAGGTCGCTTACCCCAAGAATCGCAATACTGAAAATTAAAATAAGACATAAAATAACACATACAAAACTCTGCATATGGTCCGCATTTCATATGTGGCTCACCAAACTGACCACCTTCTAAAGCTCAAAAGGCTTCCAACATGACAATATCAGTGAGAAGGACCAGAGTTGATCGATCCCAAACCTAATCGCGTCAATAGAAGCAAACCTTGAAACCACCAATTGTGAATATTGCAACAATATTTTATAGTTGGTTTTAGAGATTATAGAAACATAGATTTCATTCCCTTTTATATAAATATGTATTTCATTCCCTTGTTCCTCTTAACCAACCTTACAAGAGTGTTTTTGTCACATGTTACTTCTAGGCTAGAATCTCCCCCAAAAGTGGATTTGGTTGCCAATATAGAGGGGTGCTCATTAATACATGAAACAATTCCCTAAACCTCTATTCTATACAAACAAAATTGTGCATCACACAAATTTTGAAATTTTATATGTTGTAAAGATCACTACCACATCCCGTATCGAAATTCACAAAAATGATGTAATGAATGCATCATATATAGAGATAGAAAATAAATGACTAGTATATGTTGTTTAAGTATCTTTTGTTTTTTTAGTATAGATTAAGATCAATCATGATATAAGAAATCATTTTGAGATTAATGGTTGTCCCTTTTTAGTATGAAGTATCCCATGAACCTAAATATTCAAATCTTTCCTCATTTATCCTTGATGAGCTCATTTCACTATGAAGTTGAGTATTATGCAACTTTTGACATCAATATGCCTACTATGGGCTTACGAATAAAGAAGATTTATTTTCATCTAAATTCTTAACTCCTTCGCTTCCTTTTCCCTTTCTCTCTTACATTTCATAACAACTGTGTGAAGAATCAGGGTTGAATTATGTATATAGTAGGCGTAGGAAGGAGTGAGGAGTTAAATCAAATTAGAGAGAGAATGCATTCCATTACAAATCACCTTTTGGACTTGACTTCCCAACTCAACTGGACTTGTAGCTAAACTTTGCATGTTATGGAAACTCGTCCTTGAGACTTGATGTTTCATGGCATGCCAACTCAACATGAAACTAGACATGCAACTCGACATTTAACCAGACATCCATGCAATACAAATTGACATGCATGCATGCAACTTGACATGCATGCAAATCGACATGCAACATGAATTTTCAACTTGGATTTGACAACTTGAACTAGACAAGAAATTTGAATTTTACAACTTGAGTTTGACAACTCAAACTAGAGATGCAGCTTGACCTTTTGCAACTTGAGTTTTCCACTCAAACTAGACATTCAAATCGACTTTTATACATGACAATTCATAATTTATTTTTATGGTGGATAATCATGTTACATGTGCCAAAACACTTGATCAATACATTTACATTATTTCCATAAGGAATATTGTTTGTTTCTAGCTCATAGAGGAAGCCCCTCGCTTAACACTCTTTTGGTTAGAAAAAAGGGGCACAAGAGTCTCTGGTAAGACAAACTAAAAGATCCACCAACTAAATAGCATAATGTTTTCACAACCATTCCCCATTCCAGCAACTACCTAGCATGGCTTGGGTTGTAACAAGAATTGCCAATTCTCTTCATGGATTTTGTTAGTGGTTATCCTACCACCCAATGAAAACATGATTGAATCTTTGAAGTACTATACCAATTCTTGAAGAAGCTAGTATTCATAACTTGCCACAACACTATTGGTGCCTCTAAAGTTGTAAAACTCTTATTTTAACTTGAATGGAATAATTTTATCTTACCTTTGGCCACCATTTATGATCACAACTCTCAATTGTCCTTAGAGTGAGATGTGGGTGACAATATGAGGTTTTATGCTCTAGGGATGGGTCTCAAACAATGGATAGGGGAGAAATTTGATTTTTTTAGGCCATAATTAAGGTTCTTAACCTAATGAGCCATTATCAAGACCTCTAACCATAAAAATGAGTGGGATAATAGTGCCATTATGATATTTTGTGTAATAGGGATAGGTATCAAGGCATTAACCATGATTGGGGAAGAAAAACAAGGTCATTAATTCCTAAATGAATCTTATAGTTCTTATGGGAAATATTACTCAAACCCACAAACACCTTTAAAAAGGAGCTTTGTCCTTTAATAGGATATGAAGTAATTTTAGCTTACATTTGGCCATCATTTATGATCACAACTCTCAATTGTCCTTAGAGTGAGATATGTGTGCCAATATGAGATTTTATGCACTAGGGATGGGTCTCAAACAATGGACAGGGGAGAAATTGATGGAATTAGGCCATAGTTAAGGTTGCTAACCTAATGAGCCATTATCAAGACCTCTAACCATAACATTGAAAATTTAAAGTGTATATTTGGAATATATGAGGGATATGGATGCAATCAAGAGTTTTCGTATAGTAGGGATGGGTCTCGATTCCTTAACCATAGCCAAGGGATGAAAATAATTTCCTCCCACCATAAATGGATCTATGTGGGTCATTGTCCATGAACATGAGTGCAAGCGATGAAAAAGGACCTTTAGACGTGATATTTAGCCCCCAAGTGGAATATAGGTACCATTATGAGGTCTTACATGCTAGGTATGTGTATTAATCTGGTATTGGTCATGGTCGAGGGAGGGAAATAAGGCCCTTTCACTCTAGATGAATCCTTTAGGGATTAAGAGCCATATAAAACACCATAATCCATATAGCATTTCATATATAGGTCATAATTTTCCTTTAAGTGAGATATGATAATCATTATGACATTTGTGCATCAATTATGGGTTTCAAGGACTTAGCCACAAGTGGGGGAGAAATATTGGGAATTAAACCTTAAAAGAATATTTTTGGGCTAGTGGGAAATGATCAATGCCTTGAATTACAACACAAGTCGTCTAAAATGTATCTTTTGCATATGAGTGGGATAAGGGTGCCATTACGATTTTTTGTGTAATAGAGACAAGTATCAAGGCCTTAACAATGATTGGGGAAGGAAAACAAGGTCATTAATTCATAAATGAATCTTATAGTTCTTATGGGAAATATTCCTCAAACCCACAAAAACCTTTAGAAAGTACCTTTGTCCTTCAATAGGATATGGAGTAGTTTTATCTTACCTTTGTCCATCATTTATGATAGAAAATCTCAATTGTCCTTAGAGTGAGATATGGGTGCCAATATGAGGTTTTATGCACTAGGGATGGGTCTTAAACAATGGATAAGGGAGAAATTGATTGAATTAGTCCATAAATAATGCTATTAACCTAATGAGCCATTATCAAGACCTCTAACCATAACATTGAACATTTGAAGTTTATATTTAGAATATAAGAGGGACATGGATGCAATCAAGAGTTTTTGTATAGTAGGGATGGGTCTTGATTCCTTAATCATATACAAGGGACATAAATAAATTCCTTACACCATAAAGGGGTCTATGTGGGTCAGTATCCATGAGCATGAGCACAAACCATGAGAATAGACCTTTAGAGGTGATATTTATCCCCCAAGTGGAATATAGGTACCATTATGAGGTCTTACATGCTATGGATAGGTCTTAAGCTAGTATTGGTCATGGTTGAGGGAGGAAAATAAGGCCCTTTCACCCTAGATGAATCCTTTATGGATCAAGAGACATAAAAAAACACCATAATCCATATAGCATTTCATATATAGGTCATTATTGTCCTTTAAGTGAGATATGAGAATCATTATGAAATTTGTCCATCAATTGGAGGAGCTTCTAGCCTAGAAGTAACATGTGACAAAAACACTCTTGTAAGGTTGGTTAAGAGGAACAAGGGAACAAAATACATATTTCTATAAAAGAGAATGAAATCTATGTTTCTATAATCTCTAAAACCAAACCTTGAAACCAACAATATTTCTTATAGAAGAATCAATTCAAGAGTTTACAAGTTTATCACCATCAAAATAGAGTGAATGTTTCATTTGTGAGGAAATTTAATTTTATTTCTAAATGTTCCATTTGCTAATTTTTGCTTGATTTTTCATTTACAAATATTTGCTAATTTGTATGTGTGAATGTTACATTTGATAATATTTGCCAATATTCCATTATTTCATATATTGGTTTTTCAAGATTTTTTGCACGTACTAACATTCTTCTTGAAATTTTGCCAGAGTAGTGATTGGGGAAAAGGCCCTGAGCGTGGAAAAGGCCCCGTTCCTAGCACCGCATCGATTTAAAATGATGAATATATAAGTGATGAAGAGATATTTGATTCTATAGACCCCTTGCAAACAATTGAATTGTCCCTAAGAAAGATCAATAGGGAATTCTGGGATTTGGTCGTTGTTGGGCCGGAAACTATTGAGGATTTCAAAAGGATAGCTGAATTACATGTTAAGATAGAAAATTATGGGGTAAGTCATGTCATCTAACAATATCATTTTTTGGTTTGAAATTTTGTAATTTGATATATGCAATTAACACATGCTTCTCATTGTAGAAATTTGTGAGATTGATGAGAGGGGAAGGGGAAGGTCCTGGTAGTAGCGGTGGGACTGCAACAACAAACCCGCATGGCCACGTAGCCACCATGATATTTTCCACCCCAAGTGTGCCACCTGAGACCGATTCTATACCTTCTAGGGGTGATGCCACGCCCCCACAACACACGCCAGATCATGAAGGTGATGCACATGATCATGGATATGATCACTCTTTCATTGATTGTTACCCTAGTGCTACACATATCCAAAGCACAAGAACAACCGCAGTATCATTTTTGGTCGACCAGGACATGGTTCCTCTAAAAATAGTACAACTACCAGGTATTTAATATATGTCTTTATAGAGATTCCTGTTATATAATTGTTTAAACAATCACATATCAGTGAGATTTAAATTACTAATGATGACAATGTTTTATAGGAAACAATGTGTTCTACAATAGTTTGCATGACTATGCATTAGAACTTTTTGGGTTGACCATTCGACTATGATGGAATCGACAAGATTCCAAACTGAAAATCCTTCTTATCTCCAGACTAGTTGGCGAGTTTGGTGACTCGTTCAATAAGCCAGAAGTCCTAAAAGGGACCGAAAAGCATTTGAAACATGTTAGAGAGGCGTATTGGAATAAATTAGTACAGGACCCCAAGTGAGAACGACCTTTGGTTGTCCCCGAGAGGGAGTGGAAAGAAATTATTCTCGATGCAAGATAATTAGCGATGAAAGCACAAGGGAAGAAACCACCTGGCCTTGGAAGGTAAGAGGTGTTTTCAATTTACTATGATGGTCTTTTGTTTACTTTACGAGGAAAACAATCAATATCTAACATATTTCAAAATATTGTGTAGACTCCAAGACACTTCTAAGGCAACAAATGCAAGACAAGAAAAACACGACCAACATAAATTGGTCCAAGGTGGTTACGGGAGATTGAAGGCACGGGTTGTAAGTGCCTAAAAATTTTACTTTTTTTTTATCATCATCACAAAATATGTAATTCATTGCAGCTAGTGACTAATGATTTTGATATTGCTCAATGCAGGGGGATTTGTTCAATGAGCAAGCCACAGAACAAGATCTAAAGGTTGGGTTCACGCAGGGTTTTGATGGCGCGGTGGAACGAAGAAGAAGCTTTGGGCAATCTCCATGTGTCTCTCTGGAGGACATGGTAAATAAAATGAAATTAAAAACTTGTCGATTAGTTTTTACTCATTGATTACTTGTAATGTAAAATATATTTTTTATTCATTTAAAATGTAAAACAATGTTTGTCTTTTCCACATTCTCAGGAGAGTAACAATGCTAACAATGCTCCTGATGTAACCAATGAACCACATTCTGACCCCCATATTGATTCAAGCATTGTTGCCGAAGGAGCGTTACATAGTGGTATGCGCGCATTTTTAATGTTTTTCAATTTTTCAATGAGTATTAATATTTAGGGTATATTTTGTACTAAATACTTATATTGTTTCATATGGCAGAGAGTGTAGATGTTGATTGAGAGTGGAGATCAACAAGCGCAGAAAAAACAATGCGGCCACCAACTATTATTTCTACTACACCCGCTAATCTAGGTATAAAACATTGTAATTAAATCTGTATTAATAGAATTTCCCTAGGACTAGTGGATAGCAATATCACTTGAATTTTTTTTGTTGTTGCAGCAGTGGATGCCCATGCGCATCCTGAACCTCCACGCTGAAATCCTAGAAGTTCATCATGGCATGAGGTGTTGAGTACTGATGATGCAACACTTAAAGAACACCCAATAACTGTGGGGGATCAGTTAAATGCTAATGATGACGACTTAATTTGTTCTTTCATGGATAACAGGAAGAAGAAGAAAAAGAAGAAAAACAAATGATTAGACATTTTATTATTAATATAAATCCAATATATTTTTGGTCCAATGTAATGTATTTTGTTTTTCTAAATGTCATGGATGTTATTTTCTTTCATGTTTTTTGTTTTAGCACATGGCGATGAATCTTTTTTGCTTACATTTAATGTTACTTTCATTTCTAATTATAGTTGTAAAATCTATATAGATTGGATATGGGGAAATGAGAGTGATGTGAGAGGGGGGGAGGGGCCAAAAGAGCTTCCACCTTCACGTGGTTGGTCATGTTCAGTAGAGAATAATTTATTATCGAAACGAAGAGAAGCCCGTTCAGGTATTCGTATTTATTCATTTATTTGTAGAGGTTGTTACATCTTTAATTAATATTCTGAAATATAATTAAGTCATGTGATGAATCATAGGATGGAGAGGAGCAACAATGGAGGCACAACATCACTCAAAGGTATGGATCTTGTTAAGGACTGGTTTAAGGTGACATAATTACATATATGTTAGTCAAACTTAATATTAAATAATAATAATATAGGAAATGTGTTAAGAAAGTTAAATATTTTATGTTTTTTATATTTTTTT
>ML805807.1:296452-310772 GCA_009831015.1 Picea engelmannii | reverse complement strand
ATAGTTTAAATGTCTTGAAATACATCTTTTGTCACTGGATTGTTCTTGCCTTTAGAATATCAATGTTAGGTTCTCCTGACTACCTGAAGTATGGAATGGGGTATAGTAGGAGGGGGACTTGAACTTCAACCCTATCCACTAGGCTATGTTCACCCTGAGACCTTCAATATATGAATCAACTCTATGAAGAATTGTCTTGTGTCCTATTAGTGAGTGTGTCTCTCTTTACCATAGCTTCTATGTTAGTGTTTGTCAACTCCAATCTATATTCCTCAGTACCTCATTTATGGAGATGTTGATGAGTCTTTGCAACCTCCAAGTGTCTTCTCTCCAGAATTGGGTAGGAATATGGATCTACTATTAGGTGAATATGATTTTTCCATACCTTACTTGGTCTGGCCCCTTCTACTCTTATCTTTAATTCTACTATAATCTCTTTAGGCTCATGTTATTTTGTAGTTGTGAACCTCATAGTTTCATTCTGGAACCCATACTTAAATGATCATATTTACACACCCCCAACATAGGGTTTTGGTGACCTCAATATTTGTTGCAATGCTTAGTTGTGTAGGTAAGGTTTGCAAAGGAGGTTTCTCCTTTTAGGGGTGATATCAAAATACAATTCACAAAATTTCCAAGTGTTTTGGAAATCCGTCTTCATAAGAGATATGTATCATTCAATGTTAAAATTGTACCATTGATATTTTAAGTATAAATCATAGACCCTAGCAAGTGGTCTATGTGCCAACATTTTGTAAGCTTGTTCAATAACATCCTCACATACATATGTTAATCTTGCAATTTCCTAATCCTTTTTTGTAGTTTCTTGCATTTGTTTTACTAGGTCAATTTTCATCTTGGTATTTTCATTACCAAGGACTTCTAAATTTTCATTAAAAACTATTGAGGTTAAAGAAAATTTCTCTTCAAGAAAAGTGATTAGTTGGTTATGCTCAAATGACAAAAACAAAGTTCTCACCTTTTTATTCTTCTTATTTCTTCCATTCCTACTTCACCTTGAGCAATCAACAACTGTCTCATCAAAACTTTAACTGAATTTGTGGCCATAATGTGTGTTAGAATCCTCTTTTGCAGCCTATTCGAACCATATCTCCTTATCGTCTTCGAAATATGCTCAATAACATAGCTACTCTCTTCATGTATCACAAGTGTATTTTCATCAACAAGGTTGTTGATTTCTTATTTTCCTTTAACAATTGGAACCCCTAATAGGGTGGCAGGATCTTGCTTGGGCTAAGGTATTTTCCATTGCAGCCCTAGAAATATTTTATTCTAGTTCCTAATCTATTGAGGAGATATCCTCCTACTCCTTCTTCACACTCTGCTACTTCTTATGCAATAGTTGATATAAGCTCTGTAGCATCCATGGATTCTTCACCTACTAGTGTTGGCACATGTTATAAAACATGTGATGAGTCTTCAATACATGGTTTTGATGCTACATTTTCTTCAGGATGGATAATGAACATGTCCCATGTGACATATGGTTGTATTCTTCATAATTCATCGAAAACAAATAGCTTAATCAACCCATGGTGTGATACAACTGCTTATGCTCTCTATTGGACTTCTATATCCATCCTTTGGAGCAACTTCATTAAGTAATATGGAATGCCAATGATCCTCCAATGTCTCTAATGTTCCAAGATCTTAAAATGTTGTGCAAACCTAAAAACCTTGAATTATGATGGCATTTTGTGCAACTATTGAGCAAACTCTATAGTAATTGCATTGATGTAAGCAATGTGTATGTCAAATAATGCCATCTATATTGTTTGTTTGAATATATGCTACATGTTAGGATTACTTTGCATTAAATCCATATCTATAGGCTCTCATATGTTCAATGTTCCTCCCATGATTTTTTGTGAACTCGACAGTTGATTTTCACTTCTACAATAACCCACAATTTGTGAAATCTATTGCCTATTTCTTAACACTTTCCTTGCTACTGCATTTGGCCAACATTGTTGATATCCATAGTGATATTATAGGTCGATGATTCACACTCGTTTCTCATTCATGGAAAATTCTAGTAATAAAGCATCAATACATATGATTAAGCATTTATCAGATTGATGAAGGCATTAAATCCATTATTTATGTTTTTCACCCAAAAGTAACTGTCTTCATTTCTAATTGTAATTTTTTCCTTCAAAATTGGTGGCATAGATTGACCTATTGGTTGATGTACTAATAGAGGGTTTATACCATCAGTATCAGTCACTCTATAGCCATATTTATAAAACATTGAATCCTTGTCACAATAGGGATTTCCTTAATAGAAGGCCCTTCCATACAATCTACCTTTTCAGTCAATGTCATCTCCCAAAACAAAATTGGTAATCTCATCAACATCTATGCTTGAAAATGACTTCAAGAACAAATTTGGTGTTCTCAATTTAATCGAGATCGTTTTATTGATTTAAAAATTGCAATTGCCCAAGAATTCATGAATTCCCTCGGTGGGTTGCTAATTTTATTGGTTTAAAATTGAAATTGTATAAGTTGTCTCCCTTGGCATTATTTGTTTCACTCCTTTAGACTATCACTTGGGAATTGTTTGATATTCTGATAATTGTTGTTAAACTATGATTTGGCACTCTTGGATGACATTACTCCTCAATGACTCCCTGTAATGAACCAACCATGCCTCTTGAAAAATTGGATTTGAGTCTGTGACATAATATTTTTGAAACCATAAAAATTTGTCCTTCCTTACAGCGTCCTATTATAACAAGTTTCTTACTAAAAAAAACTTTTAATGTGCAGCAATTGTCCACATTTTCTTTATCTTTTAACACGATGATACAACAACCAGGTACTAAATTTGATGGTGTTGTTCAAAATTCAAGATCTTAAAGGCTGCAAAATACACCGTCCAATATGAAAACAACAATTTGAAATCTTCTTTGATGTTTTTAACTTCTTCCTGCCAAAGCCGAAGTGAAAGAAACCAATGCCATTCGAGGAGACCACATACAACTGGAGTTTCTGAATATGATTGAACTTCCGATTGGAATATGTGTGCGAGAGCCAAGAAATTTTGTGTGTAACTGAGAAATTCGTGGGATATTTTGTGTGTTGTTGAGAAACATACCCCGAGTTGCTACTATTTGATTCACTGCATTCCACACCATAGCCATAATCCTAAGTCTATTTGACTCACTGCATTCTGCACCATAGCCATAATCCCAAGTCTGTTTGAATAAGTGTTAGGTTGATTCCATGGTTGATCACATAGAAGAAGTTGAAGCCATGGAAAGCCTCTCTCACTTTCCTAAACTCATACATTTCCACTTGTTTATGATTTCTTGAAGTGGGGGTAGCACCCATATACCATTATATAGCATAAATTTTGGTAGTCACCATGTTTGGAACTGTTAACAACAATTTTTGTCTTGGCACAAGACTACCCAGGTCTGCAGGTTGCATGAGGAGTGCCCAAGCACAGCATGGAAAAATCTCATTTCAGGCTATGCATCAAGCGAGCGGGCCAAGTTTTGTTGTCGGTGGCCCAGATCCATCTATAGGTAAGTATCGACAGTCATCGGGATTTCGAGGCTACCAAGTTGCCCGAGATATAGTATAAGAGATAGCACCTATATTTCAAGACAAAGTCTGGGTCGTCCGATCCAGTTGGGGTAGGTGGCAGCCAATCGACATTATGGGGATCAACATTTCGAGAGACAGGGAATCTCCCATCCACTGCAGTTGAAATTGCCGAAATGCGAAATGTTAAAGGTTCCTTTGAAGATGAGCCTACGGTCCTAGCCCCAGGTCACGTCAAGCGAGCCTAGGAATGGAGGTAGCCCCCCTTTTAATGACAAATCCATCTCAGTCGTTCATCTGAAGGGAACGCAGTGCACATCTGTGCTTTCACGGTTTGTTTAATCGAGAATTTGAGGAAGAATCACATCGCAAACCCCGGTACAAGAAATCTAGAAAGGATCAGGACCATTCATCAGAAGGACACGCGGCACAAGATCTAGTCACGCTGACATTTCGGTATTTGAGAGTTCAAAAGGTGAGGGGTTTCTCATCAATTCACATCTTGAAAACCCAAACCCTGAAACAACGAAAGCGCCCAGAGGATAAGCACGCTCGTGGTCACTTGGGGAAATAGAAAAAGATGTACAAAGGGGGCCAAAGGTGCCGATTTGAGCTTCAGAAGGGGGGCATCGTGTTCTCCAGGTGCCAGTTCGACTTGATCTCGATCCTGATGCCTGCTTGAAATGAATGAAGAAGAGAGGGGGTGGTTGAAACCTCGCCTCACTCATTAATTGCAAGGTATGGAGGTCCCGATAGGAAGTTCGTCCACGATAGTCCTCTGTACTGGTTTATTTTTTTCCATAAAAGCCATGTCGAGTCCTCGACTCACAAGGGAAGTCTGCGCACGCTAATTCAGCATTTAAGGGTTCAGCTACCCCTTAGCATGAGCCATGCAGATTTAAGATGGCATATGATGGAGGAGCACAGGCCAGATTTGATTGAAGAGATGCCCCATCCTGAAAGTCTAAGATGCCTCTGTTGGGCAAATGTTTTGGAGTATATATACTTAGTTTTGATTTTTTGTTAAGGATCGATGGTTGAGCAAGGCTCCTGATTGTAAAAGATTTAATGAAGCTCTGGTTATTCTGGTTATGTATTAACATCTAAGACTTCCAGCCTTATGAATGTCATCTTCTTTCCATGTCTTTGTTCATACTGTATTAGAACAACTCGGAATTGGAGGATCCAGTCGAGTTGTAGAAGTTATAGGAAGATGTAGGTTGGATCACTGTAACAGTTGTGTTGTCTCTGATTGGTCTTGTGATTTTCTCAACGCTGAATGACTTGGAATTGGAGGATCCAGTCAAGTCACCCCTTCAGTTACCCAAAAATTTGAACCAAGAGGATCTTGCATTTAGAGTTTTTCTTCTGCAAACTGTTGAAAGGCCTGTTGCCCGGGGTAGTTTTTCTCACTCCTCTCACCAAGTCTTCCACCTGCCCATTTTACAATCAACCCACTGACTGAAGTTAGATCAAGACCTCCTTTGTTCTTTACATACCAGACCTGGTCCCTGAGCTAGAGTGATTCCGTCCTGGGTCTCTAACCATTTGATAATCCATTAAACTTATCGTGACATAAAACTAATTGGCATTGGGCTCTGCTCCTATCGCAATCCAGGAGTGACTTCTGATGCTAACATTTCTGGAGCCATTGTCGGGGACGAAGTTGAAAATTTTTCCCCGGGATTGAACGACATTGAGCCTTTGGTTCTAAAGGTGCATCAGGTATCAGAGCCTTTGAAGATTTCTACTGTGCACCTGGCGACTCCATTGTGACGAGTCCACTGTGGCAAACCTGTCGTGTTAATTGTGGCTTTCAGAGGCAGACACACGCGATCCCATCCACAGTTGCCTCTAGCTACACCTGAAACTGATCCAGAGGCGGTTCTCAGAAAAGGAAAGGCCTCTGAAGGAGAATCTTTCACTATTGAACCAGGTAATCTTCCATCTCCTTCTGTAGGAACTCCATTTTCTCCTCCTCAGTTTCTTAACAGACCTTTTTCTAAGGTTTCCCGTTTCCTAAATTTTGGGAGTGTTCCTGCTGAGTTTTCCCCTCCTGGTCTGGGATTGGAGGGAGAAATCCTTGTCACTCCCCTCTCCCCTGAAGCTGTACTTTGGCGTAGACCCAGGACCACAGAAGATTACCCCACTCCTATCTTTACCACTCCTCCTCTTGTTACTGTTTCCACTTCTGCACAAAGAGAAGCATCTGCTGACTTAAGCCCATTAGCCTTCTCCCTAAATACCCTATTGTTTCCCATCCCACTTAGAGACTCATTCCCAGTAGCCCCTTCATGAACTCCTTCTCCTCCAAGTTCTCCTCCACCTAATATTCCTATGGTTGGTTCTAATCCCCCTCTAAATAGAATGGATGCCATAGTCGCTACCAGATATGCTCCCTTAAGCCTACCCCATCCTACGAATCCTCTCCCTGCTGGAGATTACCTGAAGTATATGACCAAGTTCACTGGTGAAGGGGACATAACTGTGGAAGAGCACCTAGATACTTTCTACAGTTATGTAGACAACCTCAACATTGAAAATGAAGATGTCTGGATGAGAGTCTTCGTCCAGAGCCTAGATGGTGAGGTGAGGAAATGGTTTAGGGGATTGGCCCCCAGATCTATTGCTGGAATTGAAGCTCTAGATGGTGCTTTCCTGAGGCAGTGGGGAGATAAGAAGGATTTCATGTATTACATGACAGAGTTCGGGTCTTTGAAGAAGATGAAAGGAGAGTCTGTCTCTAACTTCTCCAAAAGATTCAATAAGATGTATAATAATATTCCTGCTGAGATAAATCCCTCATAAGCCTCTGCCAAAATTCTTATGCTAGTGCATTTGACCCTAACTTTTGTCTTCTATTGAGAGAAAGAAGAGATACCTCCCTAGCTCAGATGAAATATGCGGCAATAGAGGTGGAATCTAACATATTAGTAGCTGATAGGATGAGAAGCAAGACTGATGAAGATAGGAGAAAGGGAAGATCTGAAGCCTCAACTTTTGGCCCCTCAGTGCCTCACCCTCAGGTGGATGAACTGACCAAGATGGTGAAGTATCTGTCTGCAGAAATGGAGAGAATGAAGGTGGAGGGGAAGCAAGCATACAAAGGTCCTCAAAATGCTGAAAACAAAGGAGGATTCAGGAGGCCAAACAACATTGCTCCCCCGACTATGCAAAGAGACTAGAGAGGAAGAGATAGAGAAGACCAGAAAATTTAGGCCCCTTTTCAAAATAATTTTGTGGCTGAGGAGGAAGAAGGGGAAACAGATGGGCTTGATCCTAAAATCCATTTCTTCAGAGACACTCCTCCTTTTCCTCATCTCACTCAATCATCATACAAGGAATCTCTCGTCAACAATTAGCTAAATGAACTTAGAAAGGGAGACAAGGCTAGTAGCAACCAAGGCAGGTATAACCCGAGGTCCAAGAAAAAGATAGCAACACTTGATGTTCCTGAATAGTTCCCTAGAACAGAGAAACCTGCTAGTGAAGTAGGTGACAGCAACAAAGGTAGGAAGGCTCAACTCCTCCCTCCAATGGTCTAGAGTCATGTTCCTGAAGTGAGGGAAATCCCAAAGCTTACATCTTCTTTCAACTATGAGCATGAAATTCAAAAAATTAGAATCCCTATGCCCCTCACCGAATTGATTAAACAAGAAGAGTTCAAAAAATGCTTCTCTGAGCTATTATAGTCTAAAGCCTCATTCTTTCCCAGAGACTCCATCAATTTGCAAGATGAAAAGCCTGTAGTTATTCTAGGTCCTATGGTAGAAGACATGAATGATTCATCCCCTACCTTCTACACATCCTTGAATATACATGACAAGGTGCTGCACAACTGTTTGATGGATTGAGGGGCTTCCCACAACCTCATTCCCAAAATCGTCATGGAAGAATTAGGACCAGAAGTCATCAAACCCTATCATGACCTCTATTCCTTTGACTCTAGGAAAGTCCAATGTCTAGGAGTCATCAAAGACCTGGTCGTGACCTTGTTTCAATTTCCCATGAAAAGTGTGGTCATGGATGTTGTGGTGGTTGATGTCCCCCCCAAGTTTGGTATGTTGTTATCAATATCTTGGATAAAAAGGCTGGGGGGAACTCTACAGACGGACCTAACCTATGCTACTATTCTAGTATTTGGAGGGGAACACAGGAGATTATACAGAGAAACCCAGTTGGCCTATATAATTAGTGATGAATCCAATCCTACCAACCATCCCATTTTTTCCCTGGACACTGATTTAGGTTCCATTTTACTACAACTCACTAATGCTCCTGAACCTCCTCTAAAACTCAAAAAGAAACCCACCACTTCTCATGAATTTCCTCCCTCCATCACCCCCGTCTGGAAAATGTTTTTCGATGGAGCCTTTTCCAGGGAAGGCACTGGTGCTGGGGTATTTTTTGTGTCACTCGCTCATGAAACCATATGTCTATCATACAAGCTAGAATTTGAAGCTACCAACAATGTGGCAGAATATGAAGCTCTTATTCTAGGATTAAGAGCTGCAAAGGAAATGAGAATTCAGGAGGTAGCAGTGTTCGGAGATGCAGAATTGGTAGTCCAACAGATCAGAAACGCTTATCAGGCTAAGCATCCTCGACTCAGGAGTTATAGAAACTAGGTATGGGACCTAATTGATAGTTTCTTCTCAACATTTAACATTTCTTTCATCCCAAGAGAGAATAATACAGTGGCAGATTCCTTGGCTACATCAACAAGCAATTTCAAGGTGCCCTTGACACCCAAATTCAGATACGATGTAGAAGTAAAATACAGGCCCTCCATACCTGACAATGTCAAACATTGGAAGGTGTTCAAGGATGATCTTGAGATCAGAAGATTCTTATATACTGTCGAAGAATTTTCAGAGATGCATATTGACCAAGACTCTTTCTCTAAAGAAAATCTTGATGGGGGTAATTTTTTGAATAAGATTGCAGAGCGTAACATTGTGCAGTTGCCCAACAATCATATTCCAAGGGGACTGGTTCCTTTGGAAAGGATTTTTGATAGAAATTATGTGGCATTAAAAGGGGAAATCCCATGGGATGACGCTGATACAACTCAATGCAACATTGGCACTGAGAATGAACCCAAGTTTGTCAAATTGTCTAAAAGTCTGACAAAGGAGAAGAGGGATGAATACGTTGAACTATTGAGGGAATTTGCTGATGTTTTTTCCTGGACCTATGAATATCTCAAAACATATGACACTTCTGTCATTGAGCATAAAATCCCATTGAAAAGGGAGGCAAAGCCATTTAGGCAGAAGATAAGACAGATCAATCCTATGTTGTTGCCTATCATGGAGAGGGAAGTGAAGAAGCTGCTATAGGCCCAGATCATCGTGCCACTGAGATGTTCAGAGTGGGTGGCCAACTTGGTCCCAGTAAGGAAGAAGAATGGAGAAATCAGACTCTGTGTAGATTTTAGAAACCTGAACAGGAGCTCACGAAAGGACAATTACCCCTTACCCAAAATGGAACATATATTGCAGAGGGTAACAGGAGCGTCCAAAATTTCCATGATCGTTGGCTTCTCTAGCTATAATCAAATCTCTGTTCTACCTGTGGACAGGGAAAAGACGACATTTACCACTCCATTGGGCACCTTCATGTATGCTAAAATGCCTTTTGGATTGATGAATGCAGGGGCAATGTTTCAACGTGCCATGGACATATCTTTCATTGGGGAAAGGGAAAATTTTGTCGTCATCTATATGGATGACATAACCGTCTTTTCAAAATCTGATAAAGAACACTGTTGTCACCTCAGGAAGGTTTTCCTGAAATGTAGGAGTTTTGGCATTTCATTGAATCCCAAGAAATCTTTGTTCGTCATGAAGGAGGGAAAATTACTGGGCTACATAGTATCAGCAGAAGGAGTCAAGATCGATCCTAGCAGAGTTGAAGCAATACAGGCCTTATGAATCCCAAGATCTAGGAAGGAGGTCCAATCTTTCCTTGGTAAGATTAATTTTCTAAGGAGATTTGTTTCTAACTTTTCTAAAGGGGTGAGACTTATAACAACCATGTTGAGGAAAGGAAATGAAGTCAGGTGGACTTCTGAATCACAAAGTTCCTTTGAGAAGATAAAGAAGGCCTTAACGGAAGCTCCTGTGCTTATCAGTCCCGATTACTCAAAGGATTTCCTTATTTTCTCCTTTGCCTCACCTGACACAATGGTTGTTGTTTTATTACAGACAAACAAGGCCGGGCTAGAGCATCCTATTGCCTATTTTAGCAGAGCTCTAAGGGATGCCAAAGTCAGGTACGACATTATGGAGAAGCAGGCCTATGCCCTGGTAAAGGCTCTCAAAGATTTTAGAACCTATGTCCTGCAGTCAAAAATCATAGCCTATGTCCCGTCGGCCACTGTTAAAGACATTCTTATTCATCCTGACATAGACGGAAGGAGGAGTAAGTGGATGGCCAAGATGCTTGAGTTTGACTTAGAAATAAGGCATACCAAATTAATCAAAGGTCAAGGTTTAGCTAAGTTGTTGGATGAAGCAAATTGCAAAGATTTGGGGGTAGATTTCATCAATGAATGCTCAGAAAATCTGCAGGATCAGCTGTCTGATATAGACCCTCAAGAAGAACCCCCGTTGGCTCGATGTCCTTGGTATAAGGATGTCATATATTTTCTGCAGGAGTTGCGGCCTCCAGATGGCCTGCAAAGAAACGAGGCAAGAGCTTTGAAGCTCAAAGCAATCAGATACTGCCTTGTCAATCAAGTTTTATTTTGGAAAGATCCCTTGGGGGTGATTTTGAAATGTATGAATGCACAAGAGGCTAATAGGATCATGGTTGAATTTCACGATAGCCAATGTGGAGGGCATCATTTCTGGAAAGCCATCGCCTACAAAATCCTCAGGGCTGGATACTACTGGCCCACCGTATTCACTGACGTCTGCAGGAAGGTCAGAGCCTGTATCAAATGTCAAAGATTTGAAGGAAAACAACAACTCAAGTATTTTCCTTTAAAGCTTGTGGTTGTTTCAGGACCTTTCTAGCAATGGGGCCTAGATTTTATTGGAGAAATCCACCCTGCTTCCAGTGGGCAGCATAGATGGATCCTGATTGCTACAGATTTCTTTACTAAGTGGATTGAAGCTATCCCAACCAGGAGTGTTTCCCACAAGGTAATCATTGGATTCTTGGAAGACCTCATCACAAGATTCGACTGCCCAAGAAAGATTGTTACTGATAATGCAACCTCTTTCAGGGTTGAGTCATTAGCTAAGTTCTATGAGCAATTCAGGATCAAACTCATTCACTCCACCTCATACTATCCCCAAGGCAATGGTCTAGTAGAGTCCTCCAACAAAAGCCTGATAAGGATCATCAAAAAACTATTGGAGGACAACAAAAAGGCCTGGCATTCAAAGTTGAAATTTTCTCTATGGACCGATCGAGTGACCACGAAGAGATCTATAGGCATCTTCCCGTTCCAATTAGTCTATGGAGTAGAGTCTGTTTTCCCTTCTCAGTTAGCCATTCCTGTAGCAAAATTCCTTCAGGATCATCAAGAAGAGACTAATGATATGATCATGAGAATTCATCAACTGGTGGAGGTCTAGTAGGCCAAAGAGCAGGTAATGAGCAGAATTCAGGACCATCAGCAGAGGATCAAGCAAGTTTTTGATAAGAAAGCCAAGAAAGAGGATTTCCAGATCGGAGACCTGGTACTGAAATGGGACGCTCCTAAGTAGGATAAGGGAAAGCACGACAAATTTGGGGCCCTGTGGATCAGTCCTTTCAGGATCTTCGAAGTATTTTCAAATAATACCTACAGGTTGCAAGATTTGAAAGATCAAGAAGTTTTCAATGGCCTTGTGAATGGGAATTTCCTGAAAAGATTTTTCTCTTCAGCAACACATGGCTCTTCTACGATTGTAAATATTTCTTTTCTTTTTGTCTTTAATCTTCAAATAATGACTCCATAGCCCAACAGTAAGGCACTGAAGCTACAAAATGAGTCCTTAGAGAATCACAGGGATGACTCTATCCCCCATGGAGCCTAATGTTAACAACAATTTTTGTCGTGGGAACAAGACTACCCAGGTCTGCAGGTTGCATGAGGAGCGCCCAAGCACAGCATGGAAAAATCTCATTTCAGGCTACACATCAAGTGAGTTGGCCAAGTTTTGTTTTCGACGGTCAAGATCCATCTATAGGGAAGAATCAACGGTCATCGAGATTTCGGGGCTACCAAGTTGCCCAAGATATAGCACAAGAGATAGCACCTATATTTCAAGACAAAGTCTCGGTCGTCCGATCCAGTTGGGGCAGGTGGCAGCCAATCGGCATTACGGGGATCAACATTTCGGGAGACAGGGGATCTCCCATCCACTGTAGCTGAAATTGCCGAAATGTGAAATGCCAAAGGCTCCTTTGAAGATGAGCCCACAGTCCTAGTGCCAGGTCACGTCAAGCGAGCCTGGGAATGGAGGTAGCCCCCCTTTTAATGACAAAGCCATCTCGGTTGTTCATCTGAAGGGAACGCATTTCACATCCGTGCTTTCACAGTTTGGTCAATCGAGAATTTGAGGAAGAAGCGCATAGCAAACCCCAGTACAAGAAATCTCGAAAGGATCGGGACCATTCATCAGAAGGACACGTGGCACAAGATCTAGTCATGTCGGCATTTCAGTATTCGAGAGTTCAAAAGGTGAGGGGTTTCTCGTCAATTCACATCTTGAAACCCCGAACCCCGAAATTCCAAAAGCGCCCAGAGGATAAGTGCGCCTGTGGTCACTTGGGGAAATAGAAAAAGTTGTACAAAGGGGGCCAAAGGTGTCGATTTGAGCTTCAGAAGGGGGGCACTGTGTTCTCCGGGTGCCGGTTCGACTTGATCTCGATACTGATACCTGCCTGGAATGAATGAAGAAGAGAGGGGGTGGTTGAAACCTCGCCTCACTCATTAATTGCAAGGTATGGAGGTCCCAGCAGGAAGTCCATCCGCGGTAGTCCTCTGTACTCATTGATTTTTTTCCACAGAAGCCATGCCGATTCCTCGACTCACCAGGGAAGTCTGCGCATGCTAATTCAACATTTAAGGGTTCAACTACCCCTTAGCATGAGCCATGCAGAGTTAAGATTGCGTATGACGAAGGAGTACAAGCCATATTTGATTGAAGAGATGCCCCATCCTGAAAGTCTAAGACGCCTCTGTTAGGCAAATGTTTTGGAGTATATATACTTAGTTTTGATTTTTTGTCAAGGATCGATGGTTGAGCAAGGCTCCTGATTGTAAAAGATTTAACGAAGCACTGGTTATTCTGGTTATGTATTAACATCTGAGACTTCTTGCCTTATGGATGTCATCTTCTTTCCATGTCTTTGTTCATACTGTATTACAACAACTCGGAATTGGAGGATCTAGTTGAGTTGTAGCTGTTATAGGATGATGTAGGTTGGATCATTGTAACAGGTGCATTGTCTCTAATAGGTCTTTTGATTTTCTCAACGCTGAATGACTTGGAATTGGAGGATCCAGTCAAGTCACCCCTTCAGTTACTCGAAACTCTGAACCAAGAGGATCTTGCATTTAGAGTTTTTCTTCTGCAAACTACTGAAAGGCCTGTTGCCCGAGATAGTTTTTCTCACTCCTCTCACCAAGTCTTCCACTTGCCCATTTTACAATCAACCCACTGACTGAATTTAGATCAAGACCTCCTTTGTTTTTTACATACCAGACCTGGTCCCTGAGCTAGAGTGATTCCGTCCTTGGTCTCTAACCATTTGATCATCCATTAAACTTATCGTGACATAAAACTGATGGGTGTTGGGCTCATGCTCCTGTCGCAATCTAGGAGTGACTTCTGATGCTAACAGGAACCACCCTCATTAACATAATTGGATGATTAATATAACTACAATGAAGGTATTTACAATGCATGTTGATTGAACCTGTTGTTGTCAAGTTATTTTTTAATCCCTATAGAAAATTTTACAATGCAACAATGTATTGAAAGGACCTAATGCTACATGCTAAATGTTTGGCAATAAAATTCTTATTTATATGTTATAGGTGGAAATGAAGTACATATTTGAACTAGTGTAAATCTTTATTAATGGACATAGCAATCAACATTTGCTTTGAATGATTTGATGGGAGGAATTTAACATGTGTACAGGGATATCTGTTATTGATGGACCATAACCAAGATATTAAATGCAAATCATGTAGATAATCTTGTTGTAGTTTCTCACAGTCTTAAAATGCAATTTTCAATTAGTTTTTTGACGTATACATTAAAACAGCGTATACTAAAAATACAACCAACAACTCATATCTTCACATTTCAGATTAAAAAAATGACAAAGTGTTCAACATACTTTGGTTTATTGGCATATTCTGGTAGCATACTTTGGTGTATGCTTCATAAAAAGACCTATTCATTCACAATTAAATATTACGTTAGCGGAATTTGGTGCATATCCATGTATGTATGCTTCCCAAAAAGGAGTGTTTCACTTTTATCCCCTTAACTCGCCTTCTAACATTACCTTAAAGAAGAATTGTGACCCCAAGATGAATGCTTAGCTAAAGGCATGTTTATGTCCCTGATTTTACAAGGGTGCTAGAAAACTCTATCATCAATCCATGCACTTTCCTATCAACATTTTATTATTAATCTTTACGCTTTCCTATCTACATCTTCATTTTCCTATTTGAAGGGACTAGATCTGAAATTAACAATGTTATTTGTTTGTATGCCTTTGTATTAATGTT
>ML805807.1:282659-295899 GCA_009831015.1 Picea engelmannii | reverse complement strand
TCATGTCATATATTTTCTTTTGGAGACATCAAGAGAGTTGTTCACATGATCAATAAAAATAGAGTTACATATGAGGAAGACCTACACATTGAGTTCCTCAAACATGGTATTCACTCTATCAACTTACATATTATCAATTTGTTTGATTTATTGCATTGTTTGATCAAGTTCTCCTTTCACATGGTTCCACCATATCATCCAACCCATTTTGAAATCAAGGTTTAGTTAAGATCCTACAATTACATGACCATCATGATTGGACACACTTAAATACTTGTTATCAAATTTAGCTAAGATCCTGTGTTGAATGGCATAATTTTTT
This sequence comes from Picea engelmannii, assembly GCA_009831015.1. Classification (NCBI taxonomy): domain Eukaryota; kingdom Viridiplantae; phylum Streptophyta; class Pinopsida; order Pinales; family Pinaceae; genus Picea; species Picea engelmannii. The sequence goes on along the minus strand of ML805807.1, from coordinate 295,577 downwards.
GTTTTTAAAAACCACAACATTGGTCGCTTTAGCGACTAACATGTTCGTCCCTAGTATTGCCAATTGGTCGCAAACCCCAACCTGTTAGTCGCTAGAGCGACCAACCTATTAGTCGGTCGAGTGACTAACATGTTCATCGCTAGTATTGCCAATTGGTCGCAAACCCCAACCTGTTAGTCGCTAGAGTGACCAACCTGTTAGTCGGTCGAGTGACTAACATGTTCGTCGCTAGTATTGCCAATTGGTCATAAACCCCAACCTGTTCGTCACTAGAGTGACCAACCTGTTAGTCGCTAGAGTGACCAACCTGTTAGTCATTCTACTGACTCATAGTGGTGTATTGACTAAGTTTTCCACAGTTGTCTTGGTAACTCTTGCGACTAATATTAGTCGTTCTACTGACTAACATTCGTCGGTAGCCGAACTTTTCCCTATTCTGAATAGGCTTCTTTTCCCAGTCGCTAGACCGGAAAAAATCCATGTGTTGCCACTAGATCGATGAATGTATTCCGACAAAAAAAAAATCATCTTGGTCGCAAAAATGACTCTATGCCGATGAAACTTTGTCTCTACTTTGTCGCAAAAACGTTCAAATTTAATAGTGTGAGGATTCAGACTTCAAAATATTCGCAAGGAGAATATTTCAAACTTCGCGAAGTGCGAGGTTGTGAAGCACTTAGGAGTCAAGCCCCTGGTCATAGCCCGAGGTCATGTTGGAGTAGGCTTGGGAAGAGAAGCTAGCGCTCACTCATAGAACCGACCGATTCAGAGTTTCGAAGAAGAAATCACAGTCGTTGACTATGAAGCAGATCCAATCATCGATCTGAGTAAAGTGATTTTGTCAATTCGGAGATCGGGTAAAAGGGATAAAGTAGCTCGCGAAAGCCCCAAAGCATGGAGTCATGAAGGGAGCTGGCCCACGGTCACAGTCCATGGTTACGTGAAAGGAAGGGGCTTAACCCGAAGAGCTAGCATGCATTGGTGTTGAAATTTGAATAGTGCTAAGGAGAGGGACCGCGGGTGCCATACGACTTGCACCAAGGGAGGAAAGGTCCTGTGTAACTTAGTTTGGGTTCAAGAAGGAGCCTGAAGAGTCGATCTGACTCAGTTTCTTGAACGATCCTAGACCAGGAGGTCACGCAACCCCAAGGAGAGAGGGGGTATGCGTCAAATGGAAGAATATCGAAAAACTGTGGACTCTCATTCAAAGGTTGCAACAGGATTCCAGTGTATCAGATACATTTACCTGGAAAAATGATTCACTATGGTACAAAGATTGCTTATATTTATGTAAGAAATCCCAATTCAAACAAAAGGTACTATTGGAATTGCACACCTCTCCAGTAGGAGGGCACTCAAGATTTTTGAAAACCTACCATGGGGTCAAGAAGGATTTTTTTTGGGGTGGCCTTAAAACTGATGTTCAAAGGTTTGTCGCAGAATGTTTGGTTTTCCAACAAAATAAGGTGGAAACAATTAAGACCCTAGGTCTTTTACAACCATTAGCCATCCCAAGTCAGCGATGGGAGGAGGTTTCCATGGATTTCATAACAGGGTTACCAAATTCTGAAGGAAAGAGTGTCATCATGGTGATTGTTGATAGACTCACCAAGTATGTACACTTTTTTGCACTCTCTCATCCCTTCAAAGCCAGTATAGCTGCCACCACATTCATGGAGACAGTTCAAAAGCTACATGGCAGTCCAAAGATTATTGTAAGTGACAGAGATCCCATCTTCACTGGACATTTTTGGACATAATTAGTTTCTTGTTTGGGTACTCAATTGGCTCATAGCTCATCCTATCATCCTCAATCTGATGGACAAACCGAGATAGTGAAAACAAAATTGGAAGGCTACCTTTGTTGCTTTGTCTCTGATAAATAAACACAATGGTTCAAATGGTTACCCTTGGCAAAATGGTGGTATAACACTTCTTTTCATGCTACAAAACAAATGACACCATTTATGGCACTCTATGGATACAACCCTCCTTCCATCACTTCTTCTCTAAAAGAAAAATATAAGGTTCAAGCAGTGGAATATCACATCGAGCATCAACAACAAGTTTTCCAAATCTTAAAGGACAACCTGACCATGGCACAAAATCGCATGAAACAACAAGTAGATCAACATCGTAGTGAAATAAGTTTTGAAGTAGGGGATTGGGTGTTTTTAAGAATACAACCATACAAATGGATGTCCCTCAAGAAAGCCAAGAAGGATAATAAATTATCACCAAATAACTATGGCCCTTATAAGATGTTGCAAAATATTGGTACTATGGCATACAAATTGGAGTTTCCTGCATCTTCACGAGTATACCCAGTTTTCCATGTTTCATACTTAGAGAAGGTTATAGGTGACAAGATCCCAGTTCAAACTATATTTCCAAAACTTTACGAGGAAGGAAAAATCATATTAGATCATAAATCCATCACAGACACAAGAATTCACTAGTTGAGGAATAGATCCATTTCAGAGTATCTCGTTAATGGAGGAAACCACTGGCTAAAGATTTGACTTGGGAAGATGAGTCTTTTATACAAAATCATCCAAAGTTACTCAAGAGTTGCGTACAACACTTGTCTCAAGGGGAGGGGCATGTTAAGCCATAAATAGTGGCTCATTACCCCTTAATTAGGGCATATTACATTAGTAATGTTATTTTATTTATGTCGGCTTAAGTCCATTAGTTGTAATTGTACCTCCTAGTCTCATATATATACCAAAGAGACATTTTAATTTGGAATCATCTTGTATTTCGACATTTATGTGGGGTATAAGGAGGTTGCCCCCTCGAAGAGGCTTATTACCTAAAATTCTCTTTTTTTCAAGGCGTTGAGTACTTATTCTGAGGTTTTTCTATGCTATATTGATATTTGGTTCTTAACATCTCGGTTATAAGCATGTTGTACATAGGGTATATGTTCATACCATAACTTAGGATGCTTGTTGCAGTAGCCTAGAAGCAAAAGTACCACTTTTATGTTTACCAACTATGTCTGTCCATCAGTCTATGGATGAAAAGCAGTGATCCTGTTCAATTTGGTATCCATCATTCTCCACAATTCTGTCCAAAAATCCCCAAGGAATCGAGTATCTCGATCTGAGACAATGGACGTGGGTAACCCAAAGTGAACCCAAACATGCTGAAAGAAGAGATTAGCAGTCTGCTCAGAAGTGATCTGCTTTTTACATGGCATCAAGAAACACATCTTGTTGAACCTATGCACTACAACATACAAATATTCATGACCCCCTTTGGTCATTAGTAAAGCCCCTACAAAATCCATGGAAATTATTTCCCATGGATGGGATGGAACATGAAGTGGTGAGTATAGCCCCAATTTTCTATTAGTGGGATTACAAGTTGAACACATCACACACCCCTTTACATATTTAGTTACAATTTCTTTCATTTGAGGCCAGTAACAAAACCTCTGCAAATAAGCCATAGTTTTTCCTATCCCAAAATGATTAGACACAAGAGAAGTATGAGCTTCTCGTATTAAATGGACTTGTTCACTTGTAGGAATACATAGATTCCCAAGATGATAGAGTAATCTTCCCTGCAGACAATAGTTCTCTACCTGTGCACCATGGGTTAACTTCTCATATACTTCTTTAAAATATTCATCGATGGCATATTTCTCTACATAGCGATCATGAGATAAAGAAGTATTCTTCAAAATAATAGAAGCAACAATAGGAGGTCTAGAAATCATATTGGCTACCTTGTTGCTTGTACCCTTCTTGTACTTGACTACCAAATGAAATTTTTGTAGAAAACCCATCCATTTGTAATGTCAAGATTGTTGCAGTTTGGTATATGCTTGAAGATAATGTAAGGGCTGGTGATCTGTATGTATGACAGTTTCCTTCCCTAACAAGTAGTGCTTCCATTTATTTACTCTTTGAACTAAGGCATACAACTCTTTATTATATGTAGGCTAGTTAACAATAGCTTGGTTAAAAGTCTCAGAGTGGTAATAGATAGGCTTATGATATTGCATAAATATTTCACCCATGGCATATTTGCTGGAATTTGTCTCGATCTTGAACAGTTGTTGAAGATTCGGAAGTGCTAATACTGGTGCGGTACTGATCTTCTCCTTCAAAGTGTCGAAATATTTTTGTTGCTTTCCTTCCCACTGAAAAGTGTTCTTCACACTAGTTAAGGAATGCAAAGGAGCTTCTATAAAGGAGAATTTGGGAATGAATCTCATCCAATACTGGATTGGACCTAAGAAGCTTCGGACTTCAGTTACACTCTTTGGCTCAGGCCATTTTACAATGACCTCAATTTCGAAAGGATCAATCTTCAATTGTCCTCCTCCCACATTATGACCTAAGTATACAAGTGCAGTCTTTCCAAATTCACATTTAGACATTTTCACATACATCTTTTCCCTTTGCAAAGTATCCAATACTTCTTTTACATGCCTTACATGTTCATGCCAAGTCCCCCTGAAAACAAGAATGTCGTCTAAATATACAATCACAAAATCATCCAGGAAAGGCCTGAATACATCATTCATCACACGCATGAAAGTTGTTAAAGCATTACAAATCCCAAATGGCGTAACTAACCACTCAAAGAATCCATGTTTGGTTTTAAAGGAAGTCTTCCATGCATCCTATTTTGCAACCATGATTTGATGATATCCACTGCGCAAATCCAACTTAGTGAAATAAACAACATTATTCAACTGATCAAGTAAATAATCTATACGAGAAAGAGGGTATCAATTTTTCATCATGATTTTGTTTAAGGCCCAGAAATCGACACACATTCGCCATGTGCCATATTTCTTTGTCACCATCACGATCGAAGAACCACATGGAGATGAACTGGGCTTGATGACCTCTTGATCCAATAAGCCCTATACCTTCTTCTTGATCTATGTCATCTCCAAAACTGACATGCTGTAAATGCCCACATTAGGAAGAGGATAATCCTGGTGAAGATGTATCTCATGTTGGATTTCCCTCTTAGGAGGTAATCCATCTCGTTCCCAAAAAATATCATCATACTTAGAAACAATATCGATCAATTCCTTTTTATGAGACAGATCACATCCTTGGAAAGCGTCGGATGTCCCGACATCTTTCTCTTTGACGACCATGAGTACATATCTCTTATTAGTGGTTATGAGTCTTTTCATTTTCCCTGCACTAACAAGTGTTGTATTTACCCTCATGTTGTGAGCTCTAACAATATATTCCACTCCCCCTTTAGTAAGGTGGTATTTATTCTCATGAAAAAAGAAGACTACTTTTCTATCATAAAGATATAGACTTCCCAACACTATGCCACATATATCAAGCAGTACAACATCCAAATCCACTTCATCAATCAACTTTGAAGAAATAGAAAATCTGGCCCTACATTGTTTGGTGACATTAAGTTTTTCTTTATCACATACCCAACCAAGAGGATAAGGCTTTGGATGTGGTTTCGTTACGAGACCAATCTTCTCAACAAGTGCTTCAGATATTAAGTTTACTTGGGAACCCAAATCAAATAATGTATCCATCTTAGTATGTTTACATACAACTCGTATATGAAATAACTCATTCATCTTTCGTTCATCATTATGAGATTCATCATTGGAACTTGAACTAGCATGAAGAGAATCTTTACCTTTTACTCCAACCGTTGTGATCTTTCCTTCATCTCCTAAATCGAAACCAAGATCTTGTTGCACTGTAGCAACGATCTTTGTCTTCCCCTTTCCACCGAATTGTTTCAGTTTCTTTTCTGGATGCGGTTTCCAACAATGTTCTTCATCATGACCGAGCTTCTTGCAATGAGTGCAAGATGGTTTTCCTCATTCTCTCGTTACTGTAGCAGCCTTCTTTTCCTTCCTTTTGAACTTATTGAAAGTATTTTGTGGGAAATTGGAAGTTTTCTTCATGGGATGTTCTTGAATATGTTTCCCCTTGTTCTAAAGGTGAGTGGCTTGCACACAAACTTCATCAAGACTAGTGGGGTTAAACAAGAGAAAAGTATGAAGAATATAACTATGAAGTGCGTCAATATACTTCATTAAAGTTTCATAAGAATCCAAAGGAATTTTCAATGCTAGAGATTTCTACCTAAACTCTTTTGTGAAATTTTGTACAGTCTGACCTTTATCTTGCCTTAAAGTTTGCCATTCCTTAAATTTTGTACAGTCTGACCTTTTTCATCACTTTATGTAAATACCCTCATGGATAGAACTTCTTCCTTATCTATGTTTTAAATTCTGACCATGAGGAAAGAAGATTACCACACTTACTTTTGTACTATATCTTTATCTCCCACCATACGAGAGTGGTGCCTTCCAACCGAAGAGAATCCAGTGGTACTTTAACTTCCTCTTCGTCAATATGTTGAACATGACAATATACTTCAACCTGTCAGATCCAATTATCTAGTTTTCCAGGATTAACATCTCCATTAAACATAGGTAAATAAATATTTACATCAATTTTTAATAATGGTTTCTTAAAAGAGGCTTTATGGCTAGAATGTTGAGAGTGATGAGAATTCTTAGAGGAAGAATAAATAGAACTTGAAGGCGAATATGTAGGCTCAAGAGGATCTCCTCCAACCCCTTGTTTTACCGAAGCATCATCATATGCATGTGCTTCCTTTTTCTTCCCTTTCTTCTTCATCCTCTTCTCGTAATCTCCATACATTAGTTCAACCATTTCTAACATGCGATAAAAGACCATGTGAAATTTTTTTTCCTGTTCATCATGCTTGTCCTCTTTTTCCATATTCTTCCTTTAGGATGCACGACCAACTTCGGGATTGAAAGTCTTAATATTTCCTTCCCCCTTCTTTTTCTTGGCCCTATTAAGTATTCATACTCAACAATTCAAGTCAAAGATGACTGCTCTGATACCAACATGATCCAAGATATTTTCGTCAGGTGACTTATTAAAGAATCGTATTACATGAGAATAAACAAAAGTACACCATAAAGAAGGAAAAACGCAAAAGGAAAGAGACAAAAGCATGCAATATGAAAACAAAGAACTTGATAACAGAGTTCATTCCTGGTGGACTACGTCTCTGGGTCCTGCTCTCAAATGGGTAGGTGTTTTTTTTAACTCCACAAAAGAATTGGGCAAAATACATAAGTATACCCCATTTTGGAGTTAAGCCACAGAAGCTTTGCTTAGATCTGAAAACTAACATCACCACTGCGTTTGTGGCGTCATTTTACCTAAAAAGGACTGTCTTCACACCTCGATCCAAGTCTAACACTTTCAGGTCTAAGAAACACCCATGCCTCGATTTTCGTGCCATTACCTCTGCAATAAATCATTGGACTATCTCCAAATTCGTGACCAATCTCGAAAATCGTGCCTCTGTATCGTACGGTCGTGCCCTGGTCTGATCTCCTCCTCCAAACACTGGCCGAGACCCCCTTTATATAATATATTGTGGGTGGTTATGCAATAAAGAAGTAGTTGGCGAAGTGGTTAGCGGAGGCTAAGTTAGGGCATTGGTTGGCAGAGGTCTCGGGATCGAATCCTGTGAACTCCATTTTTTGGCATATAGTTGCAACCATATGTGGCGTGCGCTGCTAAATCTGGCGAGCGATTTGCTAGAATGGCGGACAGTTAAGGTTTGGAGGAATATGTTATTTCTTGTGGAGAGTTGGAATGTGTTGCCAAATATGGCAGAATCGCCCCAGATTTGGAGGCACTTCAATATATATATATATATATAAACTTTCGGTCACAGGGCGTCATTGGACATTTTCCCACTGCCACGTGGAAGCCCATGACTGGGCCACGTGGCAACCAATCATTGGCCCATGTCACCTCCTTTGCAGAGTCATCCTGCCACATCACCTTTATGCCACGTGTGTACAGATGCCACGTCATCATGACACCTATCATACAGATGACATGTGTCATGTATGGACTATACGTATGCAACATGGTACTTTTTCATTGGTCCACATGTTGGCCTGAAAAGTCCAAATTTGAGTGACACATGGCAGCCTCTCGTGTTTCCATGTCATCATGCTGACCTCATGCTGTAGTTAGGAGGACATGTGTCACCCTCTGGGATTTCCACGTATGTTGTATGGATGATGACATCATCTATACTGATGCTGACATCAAAAATGTGGATGTTGACTAATCCCTACTAACAGGGCTAGGTTGACCAAAACTTTGACCGCTTATATCTTTTGATCCGTAACTTCGTTTGACGAGTCATTTGCATCATTAGAAGTATTGTGATGCGATCTTCCCAATAATGCCATTTTAACTGAGTTTTGGGAACTTTGATTTTTTTCCCTTTCTCTGTTTGCTGAAGCCATTCTGAGCGTCCTGAGTTTCCTCTATGAGTTCAAAGTTTTTCTTAGCCTTTTTCTAGATCCTTTTTGGATCAGACCTATTCAAATGACTCAAAAAAGAGTTTCCATTTTGGCAGTTTGTTTATAATTTTTTGGGTTCGAAACTTCTGGGGCCATTTTGAGGCTATAAACAATTTTTTGGGCTCAGAAGTGCCTACCATTAAATCGAAAAAAGATACTAGGATGAACAGGATATTTACTCATCATCTATACCTTTCCAATAATGTATCGAACGCGCCAAACAAAGATTGTATGAAAAAGTTACACCCTCGGGAAGTTGACGTATCAACTACTCCCATCGGGTCCCACAAACCTTTTGGCATTTCATCTCTCAGTGTCAGGGTTTTGGATGTTTATGGTTTTCTCATTTATGTTTTATGTTGAAAAAGCCTTTGGAGCGTCATTGGACTCATCTTCTTGTGAATGAGCATAATCATCACATCTATTCTCATAGATAAGCTACCACCATTCAAGCAAGTTTGTTTCAGTTTGCATTTTTACAGTTTCAACGTTAATAGAAGTCAACTATACCACCGATAGGTCTGATAAGAGGCTTTGCTTTGAATCAACTTGATGAATTGTAAATTGATTTGGGTGGATATCGATGGCCACCCACCTATTCCATTGACTCAAAAAAGAGTTTCCACTTTGGCAGTTGTTTTATAGTTTTTTGGGTCCCAAACTTCTCGGGCCGTTTTGAGGCCTTAAAAGATTGTTTTGGGCTCGGAAGCGCCTACCATTCAAACGACAATGGATGCTAGGATGAACAGGATATGTACTCATCGGCTATACCTTGCCAACAATGTATCGAATGCCCCAAACAAAGATTGTATGCAAAAGTTACGCCCTCGGGAAGTTGACGTATCAACTACTCCCATCGGGTCCCACAAACCTTTTGTCGGTTCATCTCTCCAGGTTAGGGTTTTGGATGTTTATGGTTTTCTCATTTATTTTTCTTCTTGCGAATGAGCGTAACCGTCACATCTCTTCTTAGAGATAAGTTGCTACCATTTGAGCAAGTTTGTTTCAGTCTGCATTTTTACAGTTTCAACATTAATAGAAGTAAAGTTTTACTATATCTCTGCTTATTTATTTGTTATACATCTGTATTTCATTTCGTTCCATTTATAATTCTAAATCATAAATCCAAAACATCAATTTCTAAGTGTTTGTGAATATATACTCTCTCTCTTTTTCTACATAAAGCACACCTTATTCAAATTCAAGGGGACAAATGTTTGAACAAAATTTGCACCAAAAGCTACATAATTGCATGTGATTGCAATCCCTCTTGGTCTAACAATATATTTAAAAAAATTGATCTCATTTTAATAAAATAATAATCTAGAATTTATCATAATATATGTTTAAAAATTGACATTATTTTTAGTTAAAGAATAAAAGTGTCACTTTTACTTTTATACACTTTAATTTCTCTAAAATTTTATCATAATATATGTTTAAAAATTGACATTATTTTTAGTTAAAGAATGAAAGTGTCACTTTTACTTTTATACACTTTAATTTCTCTAAAATTTTAACAATTTTTTATTTAAATAATTAAAAACAAACTCATTGGTTACGGTCTAGCTATGACAATATGACACAATAATAAGTTTAATAATTCTAATTTTAATTGTGTAATGTGGTTGAAATTACAAATAATACTATGTCATTTATAATAAGTTTAATAAATCTAATTTTAATTGTGCAATGTGTCTTGAAATTGCAGATAATGCTATGTCATTTATACTTGTGCAATGTTTATGGTGTCATTGATGTTTTAATTGTGTAATGTGTCTGAAATTACAAATAATACTATGTCATTTATAATAAGTTTAATAAATCTAATTTTAATTGTGCAATGTGTCTGAAATTGCAGATAATGCTATGTCATTTATAATTGTGCAATGTTTATGGTGTCAATGATGCTCTAGACTTTAACTAAGGGAATGTCATTTCTAATTGAGCAATATATAGCATATAGCAAATGATAATTCTATATAACAGATGATATTATGTTATTTTTAATTTCTAGAGATTACAAATAACATTATGATTTTAACTTTTAATAGTTATGGTTTGAATAAATATTAATAAAATGTTTGTTTCTTTTATCAATTTAATAAAACTGCAAAATAAACTTGGACTCTCCCACTTTACAGAAATTATTGTGACTTAGAATAAGGTATGTAAACCTTGATAAACTTTACCAGTCAAATCACTGGAGGTGTGCTGGCTTGGTCATGACCTTAAAAATAGATTATTATTATTATTATTATTATAAATCTCTTTCTTAATTTTCCAAATACATGTTTTTTTTTATTATTATTATTTGTAAAGTAAATTCAGCATACTCAATGTTCAGAAAACGTAGAGGAGTAACATTGACAACACTCCACGCGCTAATTGGTCTCTCAAATAACGTAGGGCAGTAACATTGACAGAAATCACGCGCTAATTGGGCTCTCAAATTTCCTGTGGCCTTCTTTTAATACTGAGAAGCGAAGCATCTGAGAACAGGACTGCTACCTGTCACACGTTCGAACGTGACGGACGAAACCCTTACGGCCTTATCTCCCAGGAATATCGGTGAAACAGATTTCCGCGGGCGGATTCTTCGTCGTTGAACGATCCATTGAACTCTTGTCTGGGGATTAATAATCACCACGCGCCGCAGCTTCTGCGAAATTTCATGCCCATTTCACTTATCTCACAATTTTCTTTTTCTGCCAAAAATATATTGCCTGTTCGGAGTCCGGACCTTTACGGGAAGGCATGACAGCCGTGTGCGGAAGCTGGCTCCACGTGCCTTCTTAAGAAGGTTCCCAAAAGATGAAGGTCTGTTTCTGTCCATTTGGTAAAAAGGATGTACGATAAATTTATGAGTTTTGCTCAGATTTAATTAACAGTGTCAAATCTGTCCATCCATCTTACAGTGTCAAATCTGTCCATCCATCTTAATTTGGAAGAAGATTTATACATTTTTGTTTTACATTCATTGAAATAACTATTTTTCATTAGAATTAGTTAATAAAATATACTTTATTGAGTCACATCAATCTTTAACATGGATGTATTTTTTGTTTCTTGACAGGTTTTTAATGGGTGACTTAACATCAAGGAGTGCCTTAACAGCACACTTTGTCACTGATTGTCTTACACCTCCACAACTTCTAATTATATTAGTCTTATGTTTTTTTTTGTTTTCTTCTTATTACTGTTTTGATGAGTTTTGTCCAAAATCTGATAAGAAATTTTAAAAATTGCAGATTTCAGAGGTTCACATCACATTTTAGAAGTGCCTGGTGGTTTTTGAGGATGCTGAATTGTTTTGATGAGTTTTGTCCAAAATCTGATTAGAATTTTTTTTAAATTGCAGATTTCAGTGATTGATATTACATTTTAAAGGTGCCTAGTGGTTTTTGAGGATGCTGAATTCATTTATGTATTCAAAAACACTATATAAGCAATGTAAAACTGTGACTTGGCCAACAATTGCATTGCAAGATTAAACTTAAAACACCCATATTATATATTTTAATTCATCTTAAAAAATTTAATATGTATAAAATAATTTTTTAAGTATAATAAAAGGATGATCAATATGCACTTCTAACAGAGCATTTAATGCTTTCTATGCAGCTATATATACTTTCTCATCTAAAACACTGTCATCATATAAAACATTAAATATTTTGCTGCCAAATGCATATTGTTTGCTTAATAAAAAGAGAGAGTTAATAAAGAAATAGATATAAGTTTTTACTTATTTATTATCATTTATTATTTTTTAAGATGAATTAATAATATAATTTATTTTTATTATGATTCATTATTTTAAAAAAGATTAGTGATTTGGATGATTTCTAAATAAATTAAAATCTTTAAAAATAAAGTTTTTATAAATTATATAAAATTATAATCTTTTATAAATTTATTATTAAATTTAAAAAAGAATTTCTGAAAAACAAATAGAGTTTCTTTTATTTTTTAATAGAAAAAATTTAAAATTAAGAAATAAAAAAAAATCATTTATGAAATGTAATTTTGGTTTGAAAGTGATCTTTAACCTACCAATACCCAACTTTATATCAAAATTCAATATAATTTTAAATAATCTTCATTTTACACTTTATCAAATTTTCATACAAAATAAGTAAAAAACAATTAACTATTTAATGCATTACAATTGTCATTATAACTTTAGAGTATGATAAAATGTAAAAACAAATCAAGAAAATATTGTTAGATGAATAATATTTACATTGTTATTATAAGTATAAAGTATAATTGTTAATTAGACTTAGCCCTCGTGATCGTGGAATGGAGTTTGTCCTCTTCACTTAAGTTTTATTCCAGTAATTGAAATGTTGAACTCATAATGAGTATATTGTTATTACTTAGAATTATAAAGAAAACTTGGAATATTAAGACACAAAAATATTTGACTTAGATTTTTTAATCTTTACTTTGACATTTATTCTTATCTATTAAAAAAAAAAATAACAAGAACATATATAAGAGTTAATTTGTGAGTTATATATATAATT
>ML805807.1:194892-222720 GCA_009831015.1 Picea engelmannii | reverse complement strand
TCTTCTATCAATTATTCTAAATTATATTTACATGGAAGTGTTATATATATATATATATATATATAATTGTGTGGATTTAAATAGTTATATATAATATATATTGTATAGAGTATTGAACACTATGTATTTTTTTATTATCTCAAATATTGATTTTAATATTTAAAAATTATAGAATATGTATCAAAGTTTATATGGATTATTTTAAATTAATTTAATTTCAAGATCATATGTTATCAATGTATTTGGAACACATATGATTGTAACTTTTCTATATTTTTCAAAAAGGAAACATTTAGTTAGTTGATATCTCAAAGTAGTGATCAACATCTTTATTTTTATTTTTTGTGATCAACATCTTAATAATATTAAAAACATCTTAATAATTGTAAACTCGAAATATTTCAAAATGTGAATGTGCAATATGCAATGAATAAAATATATATAGTCACTATACAAAAAAATAAGAATGTGAAATCAGTGGATAAACTTTAACTTATTTAAATGTTGAAGGCTCTACTTACAAACCTTTAAATGTTTTACACTCTATACAAACCTTTAAACCTTTTAAAATAAATTGTTGCATTGATGCATGTCACTACCAATGCCACACAAGTTAAATATGATTCTACAATGTGTCGATTTTTTCTTGACTTTGCATCGTGATGAATAATTCCCAACGTTGCATTTTGATGAAAATTTTCCCATGTTGCAATGTCATGAACATTTCTCGGCATTGCAAATGTGAAAAACATTTCTCAACCTTGCAACGTGATGAACATTCCTCAATTTCACAATGTGACAAACATTTCCCAACGTCGTAATGCGATGAAGATTTCCCAACATCACATTCTGATGAACATATTCCAACATCGCAATGTGACGAACATTTCCCAATGTTTCATTGTGACAAGACTTTCTGAATGTCCCAATGTCATGAACATTTCCTAATGTCGCATTGTCATGACTACTTCCCAATGTCACAATGTGATGAACATTTCTCAATGTCACAGTGTGGCAAACATTTCCCAGCGTCGCAATGTGGCAAACATTTCCCCACATTACATTGTGATGACCATTTCCCAACTTCAGAAAAGTAAAATATGATTTTACAATTTGTTGAATGCTTCCGGAGATCGCATTGCAATGATTTATTACCAACATTTTTTTTTGATGAAATATTCTCGACGTCACAATGTGACAAACATTTCCCAACGTTTCATTGTGACTACCATTTCCCAACATCACAAATGTAAAAGATGATTTTACAATGTGTCGAGTGTTTCATGAAATCACGTTCTCAGGAATAATTCCCAACATTGAAATGTGCATTTTGATGATATTTTCCTGACGTTGCAATGTGACGAACATTTCCTAACATCACAATGTAACGAACATTTCTCAACGTCATAATGTGATGAACATTTCTCTAGTTGCAATGTGATGAACATTTACCAACATCACAATGTGATGAACATTTCCTAACATCGTAATGTAACGAACATTTCCCAATGTCCCATTCTAGCGAACATATCCCAACATCGAAATGTGATGAGAATTCAACATTGTGACATTGTGACAAACATTTCCCAATGTTCGTCACATTGTGACAAACATTTACTAATTTCGCACTGTCATGACCATTTACCAACATCACAATGTTACAAAAATTTCTTAACATTGCAATGTGACGAACATTTCCCAACATCGCAATGTGACAAACATTTCCCAACGTTGCAATGTGATGAACATTTCTCAATGTCACAATGTCAAAACATTTCATGACATCTCATTGTGAGGAATATTTACCAACATTGCAATTGATGAAAATTTCCCAACATCGCAGATTGATGAATATTTCTCAATATCACAATGTGATGAATATTTCCCAACATTGCAATGTGACGAACATTTCCCAAAGTCAACCACATTTCTTACGAACAATTCCCAACATCGTAATGTGACTAACATTTATCAATGTCACATTGTGATGAACATTTCTCAATGTCACAATGTCACCAACATTTCCCAATGCCGCATTGTCATAAACATTTCCCAATATCACAATGTCACGAACATTTTCCAATGTTGCATTCTGATAAAGATCTCTCAATATCACATGAACATAGATTTTCCCATTGTCATAAACATTTCCAGTTGTTGCAATGTGACGAAATATCTCCCAACATCACATTGTGACAAACATTTCCAATACACACACACACCACCCATAGTCATGGGCATGATTTTTTGTGGTCCTCTATGATTAAAGTCAACCATAGTCATAATCATGGTCAACCTTGGTATCATGGTTTGTCATGGTCATGGTTAATATTTTGTATGTATGTAATATTGTTTTATTAATGTGTTTTTACTTTATCACTTTATTGTAATATTAAAACTTTATTACCATTTTAATATTGTAGTTCTTTATTAATGTGTTAATTAATAATATTTTATTAACTTATTAATACTTTGAAATAACATTTTCTTGTTATATTTATGGGAATTGAACCCCAGTGGGAACAATAACAATCATTACTCGCAACCATCCAAGCTAAACCCAATTGACATTACTATATCATTTATTGGTGCATTAATTTAATACATGTATTAATACTATAGCAACATATTATTTATTAATATATAAATATATTAATTATAATGTATTTATATATTATAATAATTTATATATGCATTATTATAATGTATTAATACTTTATTAATATATCATTACTTTACTAATGTATTACTTTATTAATGTTTAATGTATAAATACTTTAGCAATATATTAATAAATAATGTATAAATCTGTTAATTATAATATATTTAAGCATTATTATAATGGGTTAATACATTATTCTAATGTATTAATTTGTGTAATGTATTATTACAATATTGACGTATCATTACTATAACTTTATTGATGATGATGATGATGATGATGATTAACGTTCACTAAGACTAAATTGGTCTATCGGACCTTAAGAGGGTAAGTGATTACTTGTGATTCTTTAGAATTTTGTTTCTATGCTCAAAAGTCATTAAGAGAAGCTTTCCAAGATCACCATACTTTTGTTGAGTTAAAAGGAAGGTTGGTAGTGTGATAAATATTTTGAAAATGAGATATAATATGGGTATAGGATGGACAATCTAAGAGAAAGTGTTTTTCATATTCAACCTTCCTAGTGTCACAAAGGTGACACACTCTTTCATCCCATAGTGTTTTAGGAATTGACCAATGCCCAGTTTCACTTTGGAGCTCATGATAATTTGTTCTTATCTTAGCAATGCTTATTTTTTTCTTTACACTTGGAAAAACAGATAGATAATTTTGATCTTCTACATTAGGATTGATTACATCTTTATAATACCTTAATTTTCTTTTTTCCTCTAACTATTTATCACACCACATTTTTTCCTTAAATTTTGATTTGACATTTTTTTTAATAGCTTCTTTATTTTGCAAAATGGTTTCTTCCATGATTCCCCAATAGTTTATCCAATACTGGACGTCTGTATGCCATCCTTGCTTGAGTCGATGGTGGTTATGACTTGATTTTGAAGCAATTTTAGGTAGCCTCTTGTCTTCCATGTTGTTTAACTTGTTCTTATACATTAGGTATCTAATCATAGACATGCTCTCAATAGGGGAGAGACTTGTTTCTAATAGGAGGATGGGATAGGGCGTATTTCCTTTAATTTTGAGAATATAGGTTATAAAATTCTTTTGTATTTTCTCTATCTTTCTCCAGGATTCACGAGAGATACTACAACCCCATACTTCACATCCATAAAGAATAATAGGTGTAACAAGAGTCTCAAAGAGGAGTTTCTTCTTATCCCAACTCCAAAGATCAATTGATTTATAATTGTTTTGAAGCCCATAATAAGCTTTTCATCCCCCAATAATCCTTTTCTCAATGCTATAATTCCAATTGAGCTTGTGGTGAATATCAATTCCAAGATATTTGTATGAAGTCACTTCCTCCAAGTTTTTCTTGTCATATAAAAAGGTATCATAATGGATATTATTGGATTTAATAATCATGACCTTAGTCTTATCAGTATTAACAGTCATAACCATATTGGAGCAAAAATACTCGAGGATTCTTAGTTGGTTTTCAAGATCATGGGGACTCCTTTCCATAAGAACTATATCATCGTCATAAAGAAGAAGATTAATTACTATACCAGCGAGAGTAGGGCCGACACAGCCTTCTTTTTCCAAGCATTCTTCTAACTTATCAATGTATATGCCAAAAAGGGTATGGGACAAGGGACAACCTTGTTTGACTCTGATATTGCAGTTAATATCTTTTGACGAGCCCTCAGTGTTTTTAAACTTAGAAATAACATTCACATACATCCTTATTGTAGAAGCCCTCAACTCGAGAGGCACTTTTATCTCTTCCAACCTATTCCAAAGTTTTTTCCTCGGAACCATGTCAAAAGCTTTTCTAAAGTCAACAACAAAAAAAAAAGATTGGTTTTAGTGTTGCGGAAATCCTCTGCAATAATCCAAAAGGTAACAAGATGGTCCACAGTTGAATGATATCTCCTAAAAAAATCCTAGCATTTATTTCTATTACCGTGGATTTCTAGCCAACTGCTAATCTTCTTTTCCAAAATAATTCTGTAAAGCTTGGCTAAAATCAGGCTAATCATAATGGTCCTATAATTAGAGAGAATGTTTCTATCCCCATTTTTAAAAACAGGAAAAATGAGGCTTTGTGTCCAGGGTTTAGAGAATCCCTTCTTGAGTGTTAAATTGAAGAGATTGTGTATGTGAGGGATAAGGATGGCCCTCCGATTTTAAAAATTCCAGCTTGGTAGCCTTCAATGTCGTTAGCTTTTCCATTTGCGAGCCGCTTAACCCTAAAATCTATGTCATCTAAAGAAAAAACTTCATCCTTTGTAAGGACAATAGGAATGGTGTCCATGGCATTAGGGAACTTGTAAAGACTTTTAATATAGGATTTCCAATCCGTTAAGGGAATCCTATTATTTTCTTTAGTATTGCATTTTAGAATTTGGCACGAGAACTTCTTAGGATCCAACTTGTATAGTTGTGAAAGTTTCTCTTGCCTTTTATTGATATAGTATATTTTTTACCTTTTAATTAGGGCTTTGTACTTATTGATCTTATCGAGTTTTAAGGGCTCATTAGAAGCATCCCTAATGGGTTTCCTAGCAATTTTACATTCTTTATCATAGAAGGGGTTGGTTGTTCTGTTATTCTTTTTATAGGACACCTTGAAAGAGAACTTGTTAATAGAAGTGGAAAGGGTAGTTGTAAAATTATGATAGAGTTATTCAATGTTGTCCTGATAAGTTAGGATGTTTAGTTTACTATTTAAATCCTTTAAGAAAATGTCAATTTTACTTTTGTCAAAGTGCAAATTCCTTTGATTATCAGAATTCTCTTCAATGGTGATCCTATGCATGGAAACTTTTAGATTTAGGGTTAAAGGTTTATCATTAGATTTAGGCTCATGGTCATTTAGAAGGTCAAAAGTTGCTATTTGGTTGGAAACGGGGATATCAAATATCACATAATCTACAACACTACTACCTAGCCCATGAATACATGTCATTTGGTTGGAGTTTGGCCACTTCATTACTCCATTGAAAATTATTAGGTCTTGAGAGCTGCAGATCTTAACCAATTCAGTACCAAACGAATTCTCAATTAGGTCTTAAGAGATTATTTTGTAGATATTAGATAAAACAAGGTCCTCATCTAGCCATAAAATATTATGGTTGGAGTCATCTCTTAAAAGAGTAGCTTTTCTAGTTGCATTCCTATCATTAAAGTCTCTATCAAGAGGATTGATCTCCCCAAGAAGGCGATCTACAGAAGAAGGTGACCACGCAAGCCATAGCTTGACTTCTAATAAAAAACTCTTCTCACATACGCAAATATAAACATGGGCGCACCATTAGTTTGGGTGACCAAGAAAATGGGTATCTATACCGAGGAGAACCTAGAGTGGCCAAGAGGTTTTGGCGATCTCAGAGTGACCTCCTGGGATTAGTGGGAGAAGCCCAATGTAGCCATGGAAGAGGGCACACTCACTTCATCCCCACAAAGAAGAAACCAACAAGGGCGCAAACCCCAGTTGGTGCACCCTCCCTTCTGCCTCATAAAACTCAGAGGAAATGATTTTCTCCCTGAGAGAGTGGCTAGCTAATGAGATAATATTTCTCTCAGAGGTAGAATCATGGAAAACAGAGTCACCAGGAGGAAACCATGAAGGAAGATGCATTGGTTATTCTTCAGAAACCCTAAAAATGAAATTGTCGTGAATGTAAAATGCAAACTCAGAAAACAAAAACAATAAAGACACATAGCTTCATAAGGAAAGGTAAGAATGATTTATTTTAGTCTCGTTTCACCTTATATACCAAGGCAACCATTTTATTTTACATATATTTAATTCCTCATCAAAAGGTTAAGAAGTGTTGCGCCTAGGTGATTAACTTGTGCGCCCTAGGTGGGCGTTCCCCTAGGTGGCCTCCTTGGCCCAATTCCTCCCTGTTTAGATTTGGAAGCGTCTCATATTCCATGAGAAGATGCAGAAACTTGTTTTGAAATACATTAGTTCTAATCCACTTTGCCTGAGCTGGAGTTTGGCCTTGGTGGGCTACCAGATATGAAATGTAAGTTTGGTGTCTTGTAGAGCGACTTCGAGTGTCCAGTATAGTGTCTTTGGCCAATGGGAGTTGGAAATCAGGAATGTTGTCCACTGGATGAATGATGGTGACTAGCTCTTCCAAGAGGGAAGGCTCAAAAAAATTTAAGTGATTTACATTAATGACAATATGGATTCCCAGTTGTGGTGGCAGATCCAACCTATATGCATTTTCTCCAATCTTGTCGAGTATTGTATATGGACCATATCTAATTGGCAGAATCTTGTGATGGTGGCCTTTGAAGCACTTCTTATCCAAGTGTAACTAGAATTGATCCCCTAGTTGAAAGGCCATGAAGGTTCTGTGTTTGTCATGGTGCTTCTTGGCATAATCTTGCGCTGCTTTGAGTGTTGATGTGACTGCACTGTGGAATTGTGCAATTTGTTGGAGAAATCGTTGAGCTGACAGTTGTTCCTGCTGTTGATGGAAGATACATTGAGGATCCCAAGTGAGTGGAAGCTCGGTTGGAGATGTTGGTTGGAATCCCAAGCAGAATTCGAAAGGTGAAAAGCCTGTAGAAGAATGTGTTGCCTTTTTGTAGCTTTGCTGGAGAATGTGTAAGTAATTGCCCCATTGTTTACTGCGCGCAAAGTGAGTTTGGAGAGCATGAACCAAGACTCTGTTGACAACCTCTATTTGGCCATTCATTTGAGGATGGAATGCAGTAGAAAACTTGAGGTGGCACCCTAATAGCGCCCATATGTTCTTCCAAAATATACTGAGGAAGAGAGAATCTCTATCTGAGATGATACTGCTTGGGAGGCCAAAATGGGGACAGACATGACGGAAATAGAGTTCTGTTGTTTGCGTTGTTGTAGTATCCTTTGTGCATGGGATAAAATGTGCCATTTTGTTGAAGTGGCATACCACTACCTAGATTGCATCATATTTCTTTTGGGTTGTTGGAAGTCCACTTAGGAAGTCCATTGAGATTGACTCCCAAGGCTGAGAAGGAAGTATAAGTGGTTGATACAACCCATGCTTCCAGTTGGATGGCTTGGATTGTGAGAATAAGGCATAAGATATGATACATTTTTCAACTTGAGGCTGCATGGAAGGCCAATGAAAATGGTGTTGCAGATGTTGGGTGGTCTTTGTGGTCCCAAAGTGCCCCCCATAATCTGAAGCATGCGCTTCCCTGATGATCAAGAGGCGGTCTTCTAAGTGTGGAACGCATAGCAAATTCAACTTATATAGCCACCCATCCTGAATAGTGTAGTCTAGGAAGGGGGTTTGATTGATCACTGTGGGGCTTTGCAAAGCTTCCCAAATCTCTCGAAAGTCGGTGCCAGTATAATATTGATATTTCCATGTGTCATAAGTAACACAACATACTTCTAGAATGGAAATAACTAGAGTGGGAGGTTGACTTATAAAAACAACCATTTTATTAGAAGTGCCTTTCTTGTATCTGAAGACTAAGTGAAATTGTTGAATGTAGGAGGCCCATTTAAGGTGTCATTGTTCCTGAATCTTTGAATGAGAGTTGATGAAAATAAAAGGGTGGTGGTCGGTATGAAAAATGGCTTCTTTACCCAACAAATAATGCCTCCATTGTTTGAGTGCTTGCACCAGACTATAAAATTCCTTGTCATAGGTACTATAATTTTTCTTTGCCTCAAACAAGGTTTTAGAGTGGTAAACAATGGGGTGTCCTCCATGTTTAAGTATGGCACCAATAGAATATTGTGAGGCATCAGACTCAATCTCAAAGGGTTGGGAGAGGTCTGGTAGATGTAAAACAGGGGATGAGCAGAGGCGTCTTTGAGCTGAGAAAAGTGAGTAGTTTCTTCTTTGGTCCAGATGAATGTAGAAGAAGTATTTGAGAGCTGATGCAAAGGTCAAGAAAGATTTTTAAAAGAGGGAATGAACTTACGATATAAATTGATGCCACACAAAAAAAAATTCAAATCCTTAGATGAAGAAGGTAGAGGCCATTGTTTCAATGCTTAGATGTGAGCTAGATCTGGTTGAATACCCTCTGATGTGACATCCCCCAAAAATAAATATTTTTATTTTTGTTGCTGAAAATTTATTTCCGTTTTTGGCAAATTCGAATCTGGAATTATTTTTTCCATTTATGGCAATTCCAAATTTCGAATTTAATAATGGTATTTAATTATTGTGACTATTGGGCAGAGATCTGTTTGGACTCAACTAATTATTTGACTATGACACTTGTATCACAACAAAATAATTATATTAACTGTAGGAGGACAAATGGAACAACCATGTTAAAAAAATCAGCTGACCATGACTCCATGAGTGGGGAACAAGTTGGAACTGCCTCTGGGATGATAATTACAAGTGGAAAATCAGAGATTTGGCCACTAGCACCCCCTGAAAGTCAGGGATTAAGAAAGCTGTGAAAATCCCCAAAGGTGGGAAAAGACCTAAGAAAAATTGATAAATAGCATATGCAAGGAGTCAGGACGCTGCCAAGTATGTTGGGAA
Source organism: Picea engelmannii (assembly GCA_009831015.1). NCBI lineage: Eukaryota > Viridiplantae > Streptophyta > Pinopsida > Pinales > Pinaceae > Picea > Picea engelmannii. The sequence continues at coordinate 213,573 of ML805807.1, read as the reverse complement.
AGGATTCCTGAGCTCTCTTGTTGTTATGAACACTACGGATTGAGTGTGAGGTAAGAGGATCTTGCGGAAACAAAATCGCCTTGTTGTTATGAGCACTGTTGAGTAAGTGTGAGGCAAGAGGATAACTATTGGAATTGAAGGACATAGTTGAGGAGGAGTTTCCAAGTTCGCCCTCATGGATTCATGGTAAGGCTAGGGGGTGAATCGAGAAAGTAGATTTGGCTTCCATGTTCTATGGTTGGGAGGAATATGGTTGTTCCCTTTGTCCTTCCGCGGATTGGATTCGGATATGTTAATTTTACCCCTCTATTATGAATGGCTATGTCTTTTGATGTTATGTATCTATTGAATCTGAACTGGAATAAGCTACATTCTCTGTTTGTACGACCCTTTTTGCATCCAGTGTATTGTATCTGATTAAATTGGAACTGTAACGTTTTCCATTTTTGTTTGTTGTGGGGAATATATGTGAAGGAAATCTGTAATTATATTTCTATAAGTAAGTACGGAAAGGAGGAGATTAATGATAATGAGCCAAATCCTCTTTCTAGATACATCCCCAGGAAACCAAACTCAGATCCCTCAGAACATTATTTATAATGACCAATCTCTGATGGAATGATATTCTTTATCATGTATTTACATAGATGCACAGATCTAGTACTGTTGACGTTTAATGCATTGATTAAAAGAGGCTATAACTGAATATTATAAGAATTTACCTTATACATAAAATTTTATCCTTTGTACCCTTCTATGTGTGGGAAATTCCTAAGACCTTAGGCTTTCAGAATTCTATGAGGAAAACTCAGTCGTACTTTCTTTTCGCCTTTTGGAGGTTCGTGTATATTGATGTATGGATTCTGAGCTCGCAAAGTTTTGAATCCTGAAACCCTGAAGCTTTCACCTTTCGGAATTTGGGAGTTGTAGTGTGTTGTTGTTTGATAGTTGCAAACCCCGAAATCCCGAAGTGTTGCCCTACATCCTTTCACCTTTCGAAAATTCGAGAGTTTTTGTGTGTGGTTGTTTGGGGGTTACAAACCCCGAAACCCCGAATCCCGAAATCCCAAAGTGTTGGTCCCACATCCTTTCACTTTTCGGAATTCGGGAGTTGTAGTGTGTTGTTGTTTGGTAGATGCAAACCTTGAAACCCCGAATCCTGAAATCTTGAAATATTAGTTCCACGTTCTTTTCTATTCGCAATTTCGGGAATTGTTTGTGGTTGATGTTTTGGCTTTTGAAGTCGCGGGATTCCAAACCCTGAAATTCTGAAATATTAGTTCCACATTCATTTCTATTCGCAATTTCGGGAATTGTTTGTGGTTGATGTTTTGGCTTTTGAAGTTGCGGGATTTCGAACCCCGAAATCCTGAAATATTAGTTCCATGTTCTTTTCTTTTTGCAATTTTGGGAATTGTGGTATGTTGGATGTCTGGCTACGAAAACTAAGAAACCCCAAACCCCGAAATCCTGAAATGCAGATCTCACCTTTTCCTTTCTCGCATTTCGGAAATTTGTGTATGTCAAGGTTTGGACACCGGAACTCGCGAAGTTCTGAATCTCGAAATTTCAAAGTGCGGGACCCACCTTCCTTTTTTTTCGGATTTCGGAGGTTTGTATATATGGTTGTTTGGGCACTTTCACTCACAAAAACCTGAATCTCGAAACCACGAAATGTTGGCCCACAGTCGTTCCGTATTTCAAATTTCGGCAAACAACAGGGTCCTTTGTTTTGTTCTGCACTTGTGATCACCGAAATTCGATTGACCTTTGTTTCTTCACAAAGTTGTAGTAACTTAGAAGAAACTTATTGTTATGGGAACAACTCTATTAATGTAATGAATGGAATGGTAAAAGAACGTTGGAGAATATTCATCCCGGATAAAGGTATGGGAGTAACAGACCGTATTTCAAGTCGATCGTATTACCGACAATGGGGTAATATTTTTATGTAGGGTTTTGGTCATAAAAACCCCAAAGTTGCTTGTATTGTTGAGACTATGGTAGTATAGGTACTAGCAAATAAGAGAGTAATTATAAATTTCAGGATCTTAATTAAGCATTGAAGTGATGAGTCAATGCTCATTATATCGTCGATTAGAAAAATTAAGTATGGTAGGGACATTCACTCACAGTAAGGACTCTAAAAAAACCTTCAAACTCAGGTCTTCTAACAGAAATATTACATGCTTGAGATCTCAAAACTTTTCAAGGATAAATGTACAAATAAAAAAAAAATTTATGGTGATTTTTGAGGTACATTACATATGGTATCAGAGAAAAAGTTACAACACTGGGCTTGAATAGGGCCACAATAATTGCTTAGTATATATTCTGATTTATGAAAAAACTAATAAATCTCGTGGATTACAAACATAAAGCTTTTATTTTTTTTTTGAATAATGGTAGCCCAAGAAGGTGCAGAAATCAGGGTGGAAGAGAATCCGCAACAAGGACCTCCTGGAGATTTAAGACAAAACAGTGATGGAAGCTCACCCACGAAGGTGTTGGAAACCATGAGAAACCTTATTGTTGAACTACAGGTTTTCAAGGCCGACAATGAAAAATTGAAGAAGGCACAGCAGGAACAACAAGAGATAAATGAAGTCCTTCTACGTAGTATAGTAACCAAGAAAAGCCCAAAAGATGATAACCCTGAGGAAGAGGTCAGAAAAAGGGCCTCCAAGAATTCTGGTGCGAAAACAGAAAAAGGAGATAGTTCGTCTGAAGGAACACCTTCAGCTGAAGACAAAACCATACCAGACAAAAAAAAGAAAACAAACATACCACCTTGAAGGAGAATTTAAAAAGATTAAACTGGCTACTTTGGATGGAGATTCCAGGACAGGAGAAGAGGTCGAGGCATGGTTGTTAGACATAAAACAATACTTCCAAATCTACAACTATTCCAGCAACATGAAGGTCAGAATGACCATCTACAATCTAAAAGGGAAGGCCAAGATATGGTGGCAGTACTTGAAATTTGCCAAGGGCCTAAAGGAGAAACAGTTGGAATGGTCCGACTTCAAGAAGTATTTTAAGAAACAATACCTTTATGAAAGCTATTATGAAAGGAAGAAAAAATAATTTTATGAATTACGACTCGAACAAATGACGATGGAGGACCTTATAAATAAATTTCTGGAACTACTAAGGTTCATACCATACATTCGGGAGGATAAGGTAAAAATCCAGCGATTCTTAAGCTGTTTACCACAGTCCTACACGCATAGAATTGAGTTTGACAACCCAAAATCCTTGAGTGAGGCATTCAAGAAGGCACGAATGTGCTATGACCAGTATAAACTGCGGGTAGAGTTTCCCAAGACTTGGAAGGATAAGAAACAATATGGAATGCACCAACGGAAGAAGGGATATCAGCCAACTCCTTATCGGAATGCAACAAAAAGTTTCCCAAGGAAGGATTTTCGCTCCAATCATCTGAATACGCAAGGTAGCAGTAAACCGGTAAGCCTAGGAACGAAGAAGTTTAGGGACAACTCCTACGAGCCATTAAGATGTTGGGAGTGTGGAGAGCCTCATCTAAGGAGGAATTGTCCACATCTAATTTTAGCAAATAGCACTGCCGTCCACAATTTACAGGAAGCCTCAACAGTGGGTGACATGGGCAGAAGTCTGCACCGGATAAATGTAGCCATAGATGGTCGACAAGCTGATCACCAGTCATCGGTGGTAGAAGTCGAAGGTAAAATCCATGACACCCAAATTTTTGTTTTAATTGACCCTGGAGCTACGTTAAGTTATATTACTCCCGATGTAGTAGAGTCGAATAAACTTAAGAAACAAAAGAACGAAAAATCTTGGCTTGTACAACTAGCAACAAGTGCTAAAAGAAAGGCAGTTAGCTTTATTTATGACCTTGAGTTTAGCTTAGATGGTCAAAATATAAGGACCAATCTGAACATCGTACCACTAGGGTCTTATGATATGATTATTGGGATGGATTGGTTGGAACAACACAAAGCAGTAGTAGATTTTTATACAAAGATACTTAGCTATAAAGATAATTTTGGCACTGTTAGAACAACCAAAGGCATACCAAAACCTGTGTCAGTCAAAAAAGTTTCAGCGATGCAATTCACGAAATGTATTAGAAAGGGATGTCAAGTTTACACCATCCAAGTAACTAATCTATTAGAAAAAGAAGATAATCCCAAGTTAGAAGACTTTGTTGTCCTACGTGAATTCAAAGACATGTTTGTTGATGAGATACCAGAATTGCCTCCTAGGAGAGAAATAGATTTCTCCATAGACTTACTACAGGGATTAGCCCCTATCTCAAAAGCACCCTACCGAATGAGTCTACAAGAACTGACAAAATTAAAAATATAATTACAGGAATTGTTGGATAAAGAGTATATTAGACCAACTATCTTGCCATGGGGAGCACCAGTCCTATTTTTGAAAAAGAAAGATGGTACTCTAAGACTATGCATATATTATAGACAACTAAACAAAGTAACCATTAAGAACAAATACCCCTTACCCAGGATAAATGATCTGTTCGATCAAGTTGGGGGGGAAAAGATCTTCTCAAAATTGGATTTACGATCCGGTTATCATCAAGTTAGGGTAAAGGACCAGAACATAAACAAAACAATGTTTCAAACTAGATACGAACACTACGAGTTTGTAGTCATACCTTTCGGACTCACTAATGCACCAACCACGTTTATGTGCTTGATGAACAATATTTTCAGCCAGTACTTAGACAAATTTGTAGTAGTATTTATCGACGATATTTTAGTCTATTCTAAAATGGAGGAGGAACATGATGAACAATTACGAATAGTTCTGAAAACGCTAAGTAAACACAAACTATACGCAAAATTCGACAAATGTGATTTTTATCAAAAATAAATACAATATTTAGGACATGTCATTTCCTCGGAAGGTATTGTCGTAGACCCAGAAAAGATAAAAGATATTATGGAATGGTCAGTGCCTAAGGATGTGACGGATATCTGGTCATTCATGGGAATCACCAGATATTATCATAAATTTATAGAAGGATTCTCCAGGATAGCCTACTGTATCACATCACTACAAAAGAAAGGGACCAACTTTAACTAGTCGCAAAAGTGTCAAGACAGTTTTAACAAGCTAAAAGAATTATTGACATCGACGCCCATATTAAAGGTAGCAGACCCAGATAAAGACTTCACAGTATGCGTTGATGCAAGTAAAGAGGGACTAGGTGGTGTTGTAACTCAGGAAGGGAACATGATTTGTTATGAGTCCCGAAAATTAAAGGAACATGAGCGAAATTACGTCACTCATGACTTAGAATTGGCAGCAGTAATACATGCCTTAAAAATGTGGCGACACTACATAATGGGCAGAAAATTCTTACTATTGACGGGTAACAGCGGAGTGAAATATCTGTTTAACCAACCAAACCTTAATTCTAGACAAGCAAGGTTCCTAGCCTTCTTGAACGAATTCGACTTCGAGGTCAGACATATGAAGGGAAAGGAAAATAAAGTAGCAGATTCTTTAAGCAGAAGAGTCCATGGGTTATTTGAGATAAATATTAGTAGGGAAGAAAGTGACCTAGAAGAAAGAGTAAAAGCGGTAGGAATTAATGACGGAAATTACACTAAGATGATGGCAGAATTGCAAAACAGTATCACAAACTCAGATAAACCAGATATAAGTATCGAAAAACAGGGACTATTAAGATTTAAAAAGAGACTTTACATACCAGATTCAATAGAGCTAAAATTAACAATTTTAGATGAAGTGCATAAGAAACCATATTCTGGCCATCCAGGTTACCAGAAAACAATAACAACACTCATAAAACTATTTTACTGGCCTAATATGAAGGGCGAAACAACAGAGTATTTGGCTAGGTGCCAAGATTGTCAACAGGTTAAGGCCGAACACCAGCATCCAGCCGACCTATTACAGCCATTACCAGTACCAGAATGGAAATGGGAGACCATATCACTGGACTTTATAACAGGTTTGCCTAAAACTCAGAAATAGAATGATTCTATAATGGTTGTAATGGATAAACTCAATAAGTCTACACACTTTATTCCTGTAAAGTCTACTTTTAAAGCTATTAACATTGCTGAAATATTCATGAAAGAAATTTTTAGACTACATGGTATTCCTAAAATGGTGATTTCAGATAGAGACGTAAAATTCACATCTGCTTTTTGGAAGGAATTGTTTGCGGGCTAAATACTAATTTGAATTTCAGCACGAGTTATCATCCACAAACGGATGGACAGACTGAAAGAAAAAACCAAATCATAGAAGATATGCTCCGCATGTATGTAAGAACAAAACTGAACAAGTGAGAAGACTACCTACACTTAGTAGAATTTGTATCTAACAATGGATACCAAACTTCAACTAAGTTGAGCCCTTTCGAGATATTGTATGGCATAAAGTGTACAACTCCAATTAGTTGGGATAACCTGGCTGACAGGTTCATGGTTGGACCAGAGATGCTCCAAGAAATGGAGAACATGGTAAAGAAAGTACAACAGAACTTGAAAGAAGCACAGGACATACATAAGAGTTATGCGGATCAGAAAAGAAGACACTTGGAATTTAAAGTGGGAGACCATGTTTATTTGAAGGTCAAAGCCCGAAAATGCTCATTGAAGTTGGGGAACTGTGCCAAGCTGGCACCCAGGTTTTGTGGGCCCTTCAAGATACTAGCTCGATTTGGACCCATAGCATATCAACTTGCACTTCTAGCTAATATAAGAATTCATAATGTATTTCATGTTTCTTTGTTGAAAAAGTATATTCATGACCCTACTCATATGATTGATTGGAACTTGGTGCAGGTGGAACCCAAGGGCGAGTTCTAGGTGGAACCTCTGCGCATTCTAGACTGGAGAGAAATAACACTTTGGAATAAAGCCATCGCTCAGGTAAAGGTGCAATGGAAGCACTTTAGTCCTGAGGAGGCCACTTGGGAATTGGAGGGAGATTTGTGTAAATCTCATCCAATCCTATTCCAGGAAAGGAACGAACACTGAGGATAGTGTTTTACTAAAGGGGGAAAGGATGTGAGATCCCCCAAAAATAAATATTTTTTTTTTTGTTGCTGAAAATTTATTTCCGTTTTTGGCAAATTCAAATCTGGAATTTTTTTTGCCATTTATGGCAATTCCAAATTTTGAATTTAATAATGGTACTTAATTATTGTGACTGTTGGGCAGATATCTATTTGGAATCAACTAACTATTTTACTATGACACTTATATCACAATAGAATAATTATATTAACTGTAGGAGGACAAATGGAACAACCATGTTAAAAAAATCAGCTGACAATGACTCCATGAGTAGAGAACAAGTTCGAACTGCCTCTGGGATGATGATTACAAGTGGAAAATCATATATTTGGTCACTGGTAGCCCCTGAAAGTCAGGGATTAAGAAATATGTGAAAATCCCCAAAGGAGGGAAAAGACCTGGGCAAATTTGATAAATAGAATATGCGAGGAGGCAGGACGCTACCAAGTATGCTGGGAAAGGATTCCTGAGATCTCTTGCTGTTATGAACACTACGAATTGAGTGTGAGGTAAGAGGATCTTGCGGAAACAGAATTACCTTGTTGTTATGATCATTGTTGAGTAAGTGTGAGGCAAGAGGATAACAGTTGGAATTGAAGGACATAACCGAGGAGGAGTTTCCAAGTTCGCCCTCATGGATTCATGGTCAGGCTAGGGAGTGAATTGGGCAAGTAGATTTGGATTCCCTGTTCTATGGTTGAGAGGAACGTGGTTATTCCCTTTGTCTTCCCATGGATTGGATTTAAATATGTTAATTTTCCCCTCTCTATTATGAATGGCTATGTCTTTTGATGTTATGTATATATTGAATATGAACTGGAATAAGCTACATTTTCTATTTGTATGACCCTTTTTGCATCTAGTGTATTGTATCTGATTAAATTAGAACTGTAGCGTTTTCCATTTTTGTTTGTTGTGGGGAATATATGTGAAGGAAATATTTAATTGTATTTCTATAAGTAAGTACGGAAAGGAGGAGATTAATGACAATGAGGTAGATCCTCTCTATAGATACATCCCCAGGAAACCAAACTTAGATCCCTCAGAACATCTTTTATAATGACCAATCTCTGATGGAATGATATTCTTAATCATGTATGTACATAGATGCACAGCTCCAGTACTATTGACATTTAATGCATTGATTAAAAGAGGCTCTAACTGAATATTATAAGAATCTACCTTATACAGAAAATTTTATCCTTTGTACCCTTCTGTGTGTGGGAAATTCCTAAGACCTTAGGCTTTCGGAATTCTATGAGGAAAACTCAGTCCAACTTGTTTTTCACCTTTTGGAGGTTCGTGTATATTGATGCATTGATTCTGAACTCACAAAGTTTCGAATCCCAAAACCCTGAAGATTTCACCTTTTGGAATTCAGAAGTTGTAGTGTGTTGTTGTTTGGTAGTTGCAAACCCTGAATCCCGAAATCTCGAAGTGTTGCTCTACATCCTTTCACATTTCGGAAATTCGGGAGTTGTTGTGTGTGGTTGTTTGGGGGTTAAAAACCCTGAAACCCCGAATCCCCAAATCCTGAAGTGTTGGTCCCACATCCTTTCACTTTTCGAAATTCGGGAGTTGTAGTGTGTTGTTGTTTGGTAGTTGCAAACCCCGAGACCTCAAATCCCAAAATCCTGAAATGTTAGTTCCACGTTCTTTTCTATTCGCAATTTTGGGAATTGTTTGTGGTTGATGTTTTGTCTTTTGAAGTCGCGGGATTCCGAACCCTGAAATTCTAAAATATTAGTTCCATGTTCATTTCTATTCACAATTTTGAGAATTGTTTGTGGTTGATGTTTTGGCTTTTGAAGTCGCGGGATTCTGAACCCCAAAATCCCAAAATATTAGTTCCACGTTCTTTTCTTTTCACAATTTCGGGAATTGTGGTATGTGGGATGTCTGGCTATGAAAACCATGAAACCCCGAACCCCGAAATCCTAAAATGCGTGTCTCACCTTTTCCTTTCTCGCATTTCAGAAATTTGTGTATGTCAAGGTTTGGACACCAGAACTCGCGAAGTTTCGAATCCTGAAATTCTGAAGTGTGGGACCCACCTTCCTTTTTTTTCGCGTTACAGAGGTTTGTATATATGGTTGTTTGGGTACTTGCACTCACGAAAACCTGAATCCCGAAACCCCGAAATGTTGGCCCACAGTTGTTCTGTATTTCAGATTTCAGCGAACAACAGGGTCCTTTGTTTTGTTCGACACTTGTGATCACCAAAATCCGATTGACCTCTATTTCTTCACAAAGTTGTAGGAACTTAGAAGAAACTTATTGTTATGGGAACAACTCTATTAATGTAATGAATGGAATGGTAAAAGAACGTTGGATAATGTTCATTCTGTATAGAGGTATGGGAGTAACAGACCATATTTCAAGTCGATTGTATTGCCGACAATGGGGTAGTATTTTTATGTAGGTTTTTGGTCATAAAACCCCAAAGTTGCTTGTATTGTTGAGATTGTGGTAGTATAGGTACTAGCAGATAAGAGAGTAATTATAAATTTTAGGATCTTCATTAAACATTGAAGTGATGAGTCAATGCTCATTATATCGTCGATTAGAAAACTTATGTTGAATGGTAGGGACAGTAGATGACAGTAAGGACTCTAAACAAACCTTCAGACTCAGGTCTTCTAACAGAAAGCTTACTTGCTTGAGATCTCGAAACTTTTCAAGGATAAATGTACAAATAATTTTTTTTTATGGTGATTTTTGAGGTACATTACATATGAGCTGACCACAAAGCCGAGATAAGGGACTGAATTCTGACCAAAATATGATTTCTTCTCTTAGACCTGCAACTTGTGTTCTTGGAGAATTTGGAGAACTTGTAAGTTGCATGTGAGTGTCCCATGTCCGACTGAAGATGAGAATGTCATCTAAATAGATGACCACAAATCGACCCAAATGTTCTTTGAAGATGTCATTGATGAGCCTGATGAAAGTGGTTGGGGCATCGGTGAGACCAAAAGGCATGAATTTCCACTTAAAAAGAATAAATTTGGTCTTGAATGTTGTTTTCCAAACATCATCTGTGTTCATTCGAACTTGATGGTAGCTAGCTATCATATCCAATTTAGTAAACCACTTATCTCCTTGGAGGGTGTCAAGTAGTTCCTCAATTCGGGGAAGGGGGTAACTGTTTTTTATTATATCTTTGTTCAAGGCTCAGTAATCAATGACAAGGTGCATTTCTAAGGTATCTTGTTTAGGGATGACAAAGGTGGTTGAAGCACAAGGAGAAGATGAAGGTTGGATGTGGCCAGAGTTGATGAGGTCGGTTAGTTGTCTTTCCATTTCCTCTGTTTCTGTTGGGGCCAACAGGTAAGTAGGGGTGTTAGGTAAGGCAAATCCGAGGATGAGATGAATGGAATGGTCAATGTGGCGGGAGGGGGGAAGTGCCTCCGGAGGTTGAAATACCTCTGTGAACTCATGGAGGAGGGGAGTCATAGTTTCATGAAAATGGTGCATTGTATTGTTTGGTGTTATTGGGTGCACCAAACACAGAGAGACACATTGGTTTAAGTGTACATGTGGGATTTGTTCTTTGGTAGAAGGGGGTTTGGGTTTTGTTGTAGTTAAGATATAAGTGTGGAATTATTTGGTAATCTTGGACTGGTGGGATTTAGATCGATAGATAGCATTTCTTTGGGTTTGGTATGGGATACCAAGCAACAAATCCACACAATCCAAGGGGGGGACATCATAGAGGATAGTATCTTTGAATTGGCCTATGGCAAAAGTGACCAGATAATGCTTGGAAACTAGGAGGCGAGGGCCATCCTTTTGAAACCATCCAAGTTGATAGGGTTTCATATGTGGAGTGGTGAAAATATTAAGGCAGTTGACAAGGGCTTGAGACACCAAATGTTTCTATCTTCCATTCTCCATAATAAGTAAAGCCAAGGAGTTTTTCATTTGGCAATTATGGGTGAAGAGGGGTTGCGTGGATGCGCTCAAGTCTTCCTGGGTCATTAGAATCAGTGAGGGATCTAATTCTGTGGGGCTTTCCAGAGGAACTTCTTTGGTATCTTCTACCTGGGAAGGCGCAATGAGATCAGTGAGTAGAGTTTTGTTAGTTTTTAGATTTTGGAGGATTCGACAATCTGATGAATTGTGTGAAGTAGTTTTGTGGAATGAGCACCAGGGTGTCCTTATAGTTTTATTGGGTGTGGTGTTTTGAGTCCGAGGAGGTGGAAAGAGGGATGAGGGATGGGAGATGTATGGTTGAGAGGCAGGGGTGTTGGTGTAAGGGTGGGACTGAGGAATATGACCTCTATGAGTGACTTTCCTTTCTATAGTCGAAGATCTCTAATTTTTTTTTATCTAAAGTTGGATTCTCAAACAACTCTACTTCTCGATGGAATTGAATTAATAAACCAGCCACAAATTTTAATATGAGTACCTCTACCAGGTATGGAACATGAATTAAGAGGCACGTCTTGCAAAATAAGTCTATGTAGCCTTGCACTCCTTGTGAAGGGAGTTGTTGAAGTTGGTGCTATTTGATCCATAAGGATTGCACATACCCAGGTGGGCAGAAGTGATTTCTCAAAGCTTCGAAAAGTCAAGCCTAGGTTTTGATGGGTTGCAAAGTAGAGGATTCTAGAGCATCCCCACTCTCTATCACAAATGTGGTCTTCTCTTGCTATGTATCCCACTAAGTTTGTGCCAGTCATTCTAATTGCAAGGTGGAAATCTGGAGTTTTCTTTCCTCGGTACGGCCTGGACATGTATTGAAATAGGTGGATAGGCTACAGATCAAAGAATCCACCATTTCACCATTTGTTTGCCCAGCAAACTGGGTTGTTGGATTCAAGTGTCCAACTGGAATGGATCTGGATTGTTTTGTTGTTGCATTCTGAGCAGCTCATTGAAGACGGAGCTAATATCTTGGACGGGATTTGATGTGTTGGAATTTGAGTCGACTGCCAAAGGATATTTACATGGAGGCATTATGAGGCCAGCTGAAGAGAAAAGGCACCCCTAGGTTGCAATGTTGAACAAAGGACTCTGTTTTGAGAACAGGGGAATCAAAACCTTGAGGAAATAGAGCTTGAAATGGTCTAGAGGGAGAGATCTGTATTATTTTAGATCTTTGGAGCTCCTCTCTGTGACAATGGAGATGTGGGATCCCTTGGGGCATATGATATCCGTGGATCTTCTTTCATAAAATGGAAACCCNACCCCCCCCCCCAAAAAAAAAAAAAATTGTCTCAATCTTCAATATCGAAAGCTTTTCCATGGATCTTGAGGCTCTGATACCAATTGATCTACCTAAGAAGGCGATATTTAGGAGAAGGTGACCACACAAGCCATATCTCGGCTTCTAACCAAAAACTCTCCTCAGGTACACAACTCTGAACAGGGGAGCACCATTAGTTTGGGTCACCAAGAAAATGGGGATACAGACCGAGGTGACCCAAGAGTGGCCAAGAGGTTTTGGTGATATCAGTGTGACCTCCGGGGATTAGTGGGAGAAGCCCAGTGTATCCATGGAAGAGGGCGCACTCACTTCATCCCCACAAAGAAGAAACCAGTAAGGGCGCAAACCCTAGTTGGTGCGCCCTCCCTTCTGCCTCAGAAAACTCAGAGGAAATGATTTTATCCTTGAGAGAGTGGCTAGCTAATGAGATAAGATTTCTCTCAAAGGTGGAAGCATGGAAAACAGAGTCACCATGAGGCAACCATGAAGGAAGGCACACTGGTTATTCTTCAGAAACCCTAAAAACAAAATTATCATGAATGTAAAATGCAAACTCATAAAAGAAAACAATCAAGACACATAGCTTCAAAAGAAAAGCTAAGAATGATTTATTTTAGTACCAGTTCACCTTATATACCAAGGGAACCATTTATTTTACATATATTTAATTCCTCATCAAAAGGTGAAGAAGTGTTGTGCCTAGGTGATTGACTTGTGCGCCCTAGGTGGGCGTTCCCCTAGGTGGCCTCCTTGGCCCAAGGATATTACCTTCATTTTTCAAATTATAAATATCTTATTCCAAATTATTATAGGGACAATTTTTATCTAAATTATTTTTCTTATAAAAAGTAGAATTAATAGGTGCAAAATAACAAATTGCTATATACATCTTCTTAGAATTGGTGTCTAAAATTTCTATCCAAATGTATTGATTAAGAGGGTCAATATTATGAAGTTGAATGTGAGAAGAATTTTTTTTTCTAATATAACAAGTTATTCTTCCTATCCCTCTATAGTAGAATTTTTTGTTCCATGTCGACCACAAGACAAATCCTGCCATGTTGGGGACCTTAGACTCCTCATGCTCCCAATTTTCAACTAGATAGATAATATCAATATCACTTGGAGTCCAACTTATCATAGGACCTTTGTGCCATGGAAAGACACGACAATTCCAAAAAAGGATCCCGACTGTCCCAAATTCCTATTTATTATTATCCTTCTAGTCTCTATCCCGAACAATAGCTTTTCGATTGCTAATTATTGCCCATTTTCCTTCTTTCCTAGCTTCTTTTACCTTTTGAACTTCCTTCCTTAATTCAATTTGGTCTTCGGGAATGAGGTCTTTATTTATAAATATTCTTGACCCTTTTAAGCTCGGATATTTACTAACTATACTATATTTATGGTCATTACAACTTACTATCACACAGATCAACCTATCTTTGTGATCCATTATTTTTCCTATCCTCTTTTCTTCTATGAGGCAAGTTGTATCAATTTGTGTTTTATTTTTTAATTCTTGTTTTACTATTGCTAGTGTGTCCTCCTCTTGTTGTTATTTTATATAAAAAATTATGAGGTTCCAGGCTCTTTTGTTACACTCATGGTTCAATTCGATTAGCTTATTCATTTCCTCTTTGATGGGTTTGATATCAAATCTATTTTCCATATTACTCAGGTTCAAATTGCTGGTTAGTTCTTCTTCTAGCTCTTTAATCCTATCTCTAAAGTTGTGATTTTCTTCAACTCCTCCTTCTTGGGTTGATTGTTTATGTTTTTCCATTTCTTGAATTCTATCCTTCACTGTTTGAAATTCACTCTTGAACACTAAGAATCTATCCTATATTTGAATTTGAATGGTATCTTTAATTTTTTTTATCAATCATTGCCTCTAGCTCTATTTGGAGTTTTACATCTCTTTCTTTACTCCTTTTTTCTAATGTTTCTAACTCTATTTGGATTTTGTCATCTCTCTCTTCTCTTCTTTTTTCTACTGATTCCATATAATAGTAAATGATCTCTAGGGTGATTTTGGGGGACCTCCCCTTGTTAGGATGAATTTTTGGAATAGGTGGTGAAGTGCTCATATTGAAAAGAAGAGAAAAAAGAGGTAACAATTATTATTATGGATTTACTTTATCTCTCAAATCAACTTTTACTTATGAAACTTAATATATATATATATATATATATATATATATATATATATATATATATATATATATTTGTGTGTGTGTATTTAAATCTCTTTACTTAAAATTAAAATTGGATAAAATTAAAAGGTGACTCACCTCATTTCAAATGTCCAAATGCTCAACCCTACCAAAAATAACAACAAAGTAGTATTCCCCTTCAAAACCATAAAGAAATATCATTTCGGTGAAATCTCACATAAATAATTTCAAAACTTTATTAATGTATCATTATCTTATTAATGTATTATTTTATTATTATATCAATACTTTATTAATTTATTACTTTAATAGTTTTTAATGTATTGGATTATTAATGTATTCTATTATTAACATTAATTAATTACTACAATAATAATTTTATATTTGTACATTACAATATATATGAATACTTTAATTTAGATATTATATTAATGTATTAATCAACTAATTAATGCATTAGTTAACTTTAAACTCACCAATATGTTAATATCTTTTAATATATTACTTTAATTTATACTCTAATAAATTAATATAATAATGTATTAATACATTATAATAATTTATAAATGTATTATTATAATATATTAATACTTTACTAATGTATTAATAATTAATAATTAATAATGTATAACTATATTAATTATGATCATTATAATAATGAGTTTATACATTATTACAAGGTATTATTTGTATAATATAGTATTATATTATTAATGTGTCATTAATTTATTAATGTATAGTGTTCTATTTATGTATTATTTTAATGGAGTATAAATACTTTATTAACTTATTATTACTTTAAATAATGTAATACTTTAATATTTTTTAATGTATTATTGTTTTATTAATGTATTATATTAATGACATTACCAATTTTACCTATTTATATATTACTTTAATGAAGGATAAATACTTTATTAACTTAAAGTGGTGGTTGCTAGTTTTAATAAGATTGAAGTAAAAGTAGATAAATTTAATATTGTTTTTATTTTATTTTTTAAATGAAATTTTGTATTTGTTAATAGTAAAGAAATAATAAGATATTGTAAATATGTTAATCATAATTTAGAAAATCAAGAGTTTTTATTTTATTTTAATTAGTCTAAAGATAAAAATTAGCATTGCCTAAATAACAAGTGTTGCATGGAAGCAATGGAGATGTGGCAAGAGACATGAAGCAGAGGTGGTATCCAAGCAATAAATGACACGTGGCCCCTAGAGTCCCATTTATATTTTGAAACTATATAATATATTTTTCCATGTTCAAAATTTTTGTTTGTTTTGTCTCTATATGTGCCAACACAAAACAATTATATTAAAATTAAATAAACACCTTAAAATTAAATAAACACAATTTCTTGATAAAAATCTATGTAGACATATATATAAAAGGAGATAAAAAACAATTTTGAAATTAAATAAATACAATTTCTTGACATTCGGCATAGTGGAAGATAAAAATTTATGAGGACATATATATAAAAGCAGATAAAACACAGTTTTATTTGAAATATATCAAAAAATAATATTGCATGTTATATATTCCTGGAAATTTAAATGTGTTTGTCATAATTAATGGGATTGGGGCTCCTACGGACCATAAGATAAATATATACAAGAAATAGGACCGTGGAAAGAAGAACTGGGTGATGGTAGAGTGTAATACCTGAAAAGAATAAATTGAAAGGTATCGGTATTTGGCTAGACATTTCTATTTTAAAAAGTGGAATAACTGGATTGATAAAGAAAGCAAGATGTGATTAGTATAGACTTACAGTGATAGTACATATCATACAGTGATGGTACATATCACCCCTTTTGCTATTTGCTTTCTGATGCCTTTTGATTGTTGTCGTCGATGACTACTGGAATCATGGAAACTGTTTGTTGCCTTTCGTCGGTGACCTGCTTCAATTCCCTCTTGATCCATTCTTCAATGTAGCTTCTCAAGGGGGCGACATTGATCTCATTCTGGAATTTTATTTTGAAAAGTTCTTTTTGTAATTCCCTTATATCGATAGAAAGATTACGCAGAGCCTGATCAATTTGTTTATTTTGTATCTAATAGTTAATTAGCCAGTTGTCGATGTCATCTTCACCATATTCAAGGATGTTATAAAACTTTTCCAAAGACAATGCCTTAAAAATATTAACCTGTTTATCGAATACTTTCTTAGTTAAGGACAAGGAGTTGACGATTAAGTTGGTGTCTTGGAAGTCATTGGTCCTTCCATCTAAGTCTATTTTGGTCATCTTTGTGAATATTTTTTATTTCTTTGATATGGCTTGTTCACATGACTAGACAATGAGATACATGTTCTTCACTTTTCCTTTCCAGCATGCATTTAATTGAGTGATCCGGCTTTTGGATGGGAGACCTTGTTGCCTTCTTCTCGTTTCTGTCATATCTTTTTGAATAATTAATTTTTTGTACTGGTTGTCAAAAACAATGCTCTGGAACATGAAGGATTCATCTTCGTCAAATTTTTTAGTATTAGGTATGTCCATTGGATGACTATGCTGGATCGCATCCCTGGGATGATCAATGTAGCAAAATACATTATCTAGATCAGGCTCAAGTTCCATGTTCTCACTCTCAATTTCGAGCTCTTCCGCCTATCCCACAATTTCTTTTCTCTTCTTGTGCACTGGAATCTTGTGAGAACTATCAATTTTAGGGTGAGGAGGATCATTATATCCTCCTCCATTTGAAGAATTTTGAGTTTCTTTGTTGATGTGGTGGCCCATTGGAGCGATGCTCCTGGATGTCGTACTTTTGGGATTATTATCCTCCGATTGAACACTCTTCTCACCGAGGTATTTTCCCTGTTCCTTGTACAATACAGTGGTGCTTTACAGTGTCTCTAGGTCACCAACATCAGAAGTAGGAGCATTTCCATCAATGTCTTTGTTTTTGGTTAGGTGTTTTTTGAAAAAAGAATTGTCGAAGCCATGTGTTTGTAAATGTTCTAAAAACATTTATTAGGTTCGAAGCCTCTTAGGATTTCAGCATATATTAGGTTCAAGTTGTTGAAATGGTCTGCGAATTTGTCGATTTTGTTGACATTCCTCAAAACAAAGTCCCCGACTTTCCAAGGTAGAGGAATGAACTATTTTTTTCTCTTATCTTGGAATAGATGTAACCAGTAGTTGTATTTCTTTGTTATTTTTGAAACAAACATTATGTTTGTAATGTGACATGGAAGGAGAGCATGTTTTTCCCTGGAGCCAAAAATACTTATCATGGTGTAATTATCCATATGTTCAAGTGCCCCCTTCCTATCCAAAAACCCAGTTGCCTAGTCAGATATGCATAGAGCATCTTCTCCTAACAAAAAAACTTTGAAAACAGACACAAAGACATTAAAAAACTCATAAAAACAGTAGGAGGTCATGTGCTTCCATAAGGCCTAGTACAAGAACGTTACTAAGTCGAATTCTTAGTTTACCCTCTTGGACAAAGATAGTTTTGGAAACTAACAGCAATGTGCTATCGCAAAAGCCAAGTAGGATGACATATAAAATTTCTTGTCCTTTTTGAATCTTGATAATTGGGAACAAATTTCATGGGAAAATAGCTTGCCCCAATAAAAAATGGCTTGTTCCTTGACTGTGAAATACAAAATATAAATATCCATGTGGGAAATAGTTGTTGTGGACACCTGTCCCATTATTCTTGTAAACAGTTAGGCAATTTCCCTAAATGGATTTCTAAATGAACTAACCTGTAAGATTGTGATATCTTCACGAACTACCATCGGGTCTTCCAGGAACTTGGGCAAGAGGTCCAACCCATTATTATTCTTTCTTAAGAATTTCTTGGAATCTTCTCCTTTGAACGTCAATGTTGGCTCTGACAATCTTAACATCTGGTGGAAGAACTGAGGTGACAAAGAAACAAAAGAGTGGTCCCGCAGTGGAATAATTATTTGTCCTGAAATATATTTATTGATGCACCAAGAGACCAACTCCTTACGGTCAAAACCTTCAGGGACACAGCCTGCACGACCAATCCCAGACATCCAAATTACTTCATTCTGGGTGACAGGGGATGAGTAATAAGAATATGCCCTAGACCACTAGAAGTGTAGTGTACCATTTTACACTACCCAGGTTTCCAAACCCCTCAATTACCATTCTATACATGAATGTTCACATAATTGATACAGAAATTATAACCACATGCATTTAACACAATTAAACCCATTTAAATCTCAGAGTAAAATAT